>UZAE01012221.1:0-51704 GCA_900617975.1 Rodentolepis nana
TGCAGGTGTCTATTCTGAACTCTTCTCTTTCTACGCAGCAGCGAGACACAATAGATCCACTTTTGAAGGAGAAATAGAGGCCATTAGGATAGCACTATGTCAATTATGTTGCCTCGATACGAAATTCACTAAAGCGGTGATACTTTCGGACTCACAGTCAGCAATAAACACCATTGGAAACAGTGAGCCTCCAAAAACAGCTGCGATAAAGGAATGTAGAGAACTCTATCAGCTGCTGATAGAGAAAAACAAAACAGTGGTCCTACAATGGATTCCTGGTCACTGTGGCATTAAAGGCAATGAGCTTGCTGACACACTTGCTAAGAAGGGGACAACGATTTTGTAATGCACGGACCGCCCGATGTCCTTCCACACAATGAAGGCCTTAATCAGAAGAGAATTCCAGACCTCAAGGCCCAACGAACTCAAAGCTCGAACAAAGGAGAAACAGTGGACAGTGGCACTCTCCGACATACCTGACTGGCCAAGAATCGAAGCCGTTGCTGAGTTTAGACTACGTACCGAACACGATTGCTTGGCAAAACATCTTCACCGATTGGGAGTATACACTCAACCACATGCCCCCTATGTAACCAACAGGAGGAAATGGAGAAGACCCACCTGATTCGATGTCCAACTCTAAAGACAACGACGGAAAGCCAGAGATACTGGGATGCAAGAAGACAGCTAATGAATTGCTATTAATTAACTACGATAAATGTACCCTCCACCCTTGGGGGAAGCTGAAGTCAAAGTTTAAGAGCTTATGATAAATATCATAAAGCCTGCCATTTGAAATAAATAAAATACATTTCAACAAGCTAAAGTTGCATTTGTGATGGAAAACCTCACGGCTCTTTGATCCCATCCTTGGCTACCACTGTTCTGGGGGTAAAAGTGTAATCAGGTCAAATAAAGTATGACTTATTATTTCTTTCATAATACACACCAAGGCATACCACAATCATGGCCAATAATCCTTGGGAAATATGAATAAGTAAAAAGAAAAGGCAGCTACCATGAACAAAAAAGTACTACTTTGGCATAAAAGTTCCGGTTTGAAGTCAGAAAAAAGGAAAACACGTAAGCAATATATATGAAGCCAATAGTTATTGTAATAGCCTTTCCCATCGAAGATATTATTATTATACTAATTTTCAGGCTTTATAATTATCATTATTTCTTATTTCTCATTAGCTCCACCTCCCCCCAATCGAAGATATTAATTTGGTTAGACGTGAATATTTTTTAATCATGCAAAATGGAGATAGGGGAGGTGAAGCAACCAAAAATAAGGCCACTTAATTTGAATTCAAAATTTGTCGATCTACCGGTGTTTTAACTTAATTTCTCTTCGGTAACCAAGGGAATATATTTGGTATTAGTCAAAATAATATCTAGATAAACTTCCTTTCATCAACTGATATTTTTTCAATTAAAGAGGCATTAAAATTTCATATAGGCAATTGATGAGAGGAAATGGAGTTAAATATTAAGGAATCAGATTATAGACCTAGTCCAACGTAATCAAGTAAGTGATTAATGTGAAAAGTATATTCTGGCAAAAATTAGCATCTATAGGTTATCTTAATAAATAATATTACAATAACCATTTTAATAAATTCAAATATCAACTTATTCCGATAGGGAAAAATACGAAAAGCATTGAATACATAAATATTTATATTTTGGAAAAAATTATGAATCTCATCGATTATTGCCCTTTATTCGATTAAAGTAAGTGCTTATTTTCATATTACTTAAATAAGCTTTTAAGAATAACGAATCAGCACTCTTGAAAACAGTGTTTCAACACGAATCAAGAATACCTCATTAAAAAACCATAATTAAGATGCCTTATTTGGAACACACCAGTATTATAAATATGAGCCCATAGAAACGTGATCAAAGGTTAAACGATTCAATTTGGCATGAAGCTAAATGGCTGTGGATGGGGTTTAAGGTTAGAGCTATTTTAAGAGCACATTAAGCTCCAAATTTATATTTTCAAAAATTAAAAAAACACACAAATTAATTTTTAAAAAAATTAATCAAGCAAGTTTTCTACTTTAGAAATAACTGTTTTAGTCAACACAAGGAAACGGGAATGAACAAAATGGTTTTTAGTTAGCTGCGAACGGGATTCTATAACCACTCGGCATACTTTGAGACGCCCCGGTTTATTTTGTACAACAGCTAATTATTGAAGAATGCAAAAAGATAAACTAAGAGGTCAGAAAGGACATTTCTCAAAATTTGTCATTTACCTCAAAATAGATTGAGTTACAGCTCGTCCATCCCGAACCATCAGAATAAACTTTGCATTTGGATAGAGGTCAAGAAGTTGTTTGAGGCACAGATCAATAAAGGGATCCTTGGCACACATTCTCTCCGCTGGTGGGCCAATTTCATGAATAAGAGTACTAATAGCCTTAATGAAAATGGAATCAACTAGATCCTCTGTTATATTAGCCAATTCCAAACGAGTGTGCAATGATTTGATTTTGAAGGTATATAGATTGAGGATTAGAGGCAAGATATGAGTCTCAGGACCACATCGAACATCTGGATGTACATCTAAGAGGACGCGCATGAGCGTTGTTCCTATAATTCATGAAAATGTATTGAATGACGCAACGATTGTTGACCGATTACAATTGCTACTTTCAATTAAACAGTGCGGGACATAAAAGTGGGGAATTTGAGTGGAAAGATGTTCATCAATCTAGCACAATAACTTGACTATTGGTCCTATTATTAGTTAAAAATCAGTAAATATATAAAAATTTTCTATTATGAGCAGAAAATGAAAGTTTCCAGAAAGGTAGTGGGAGCAATTTTGAAGAACTGAGATTCATTTCTTCAATTGGAACAAATTCCCGTTCACGATGTTCAGTGCTTTTTGACAGTTTTTGCAAGTAGAAAGACTCGGTCTTACCCCCTTCAACTAGATTTATTTCCAGCCATTAAAAAGACTAAATAATCTTAGTCAATTTTTACCAAGATAAATTCTCAACACCGCAGGTATGAAACTGTTGCATAATTTGTTAACCCTCTTTACACTATCTTTTCAGAAGACGTAAGGGCCTACACGAAGGCATGCAAATATTAAAATTTGATTTAAATTTTGCTTGCCCAACCCAATTATTTTAGAAATTGAGTAAAGTGAAAAATAAAATTGTATATTTGAATTGGTAGTGGAATTAATATATGAAGATTGCTTGTCATTTCTGCACAAGCGCGTTACACGGCACAAAATAATTCTTTTGATATGAGGTCTGCAAAGAAGTCAAAAATGTGACCGAAACACTTTCATCCGATAAGTTCCAATAAAGGTAAAGCAATAAAATTAAAAAATCATGGAATGTGCAGGTGGTACAGTGATCAGAGTTTAAAGCTACAGGAGCGATTCCCATACGTTGACACGGGTGAAGTAGATGAGTAGTAGATAGCTATGACATATCGTGAGCAGATAGAGCATATTTTTACCACTCTACGAGTCATTTCACTTCTTGAATGTTAGTTTGGCAGCTTAATATCATACGACGCAATTATAATGACAGTTAGAACTAATCTTTGTTCAAAACTAAGCAAGAAAAACTAAAATCACGAAATGAAACAGGCGTATACATACTAAAGCACCTAATATATGTGCTGTCTATTAAATTAAGTAGTACAAAATAACCCGGACAGCTGTTAATATTAATTAAGATTCAAGGGCAGGAAGAATGATATTCGCTTTACTTACTTGACGATTCAGGAGGTTTGCTTCCCAATAAAAAAGGCAATAATTTGGTTTACAACTACATATGCGTACATTTTTGAAATCAAAATGGCTTAACTATTTCCCTATGTAATTAGCCTTAAATGTACAGATTTATATACGAGATAGGATGCAGATAATTTGGATGTGAAAAATTAGAGAGTAAACATTAACATGTAAATTAATAAACCAACCGCTTCTGGGAAATCCACCAATGAAAATTAGTGGTTCGTTACTTAGCGTCTGAGAGTCATCGCATGAAGAGAATCCCTTACAAAAGGGTAAAAACCACGGTAAGCGTTTCAAATAGTAGATTCCACAAAGGCAGATTAAAAGTGAAATGATCAATTGACATCGTTTTCGAGATAGATACACTAGAGGCATGTCACGTTCCTACAATCAGAATGAACGATTAACAAACAATGAGATTGGAATTAATTAAAATTTCAAGGCTCTGTTAGTTCCCAAAATAAGATATATGTTTGCAAGCATTCTCATAAATGTGCAAATTTAGAATTAGTACCCATGTGTGTACAAATTGAGCAAGTCTGAACTAAAGCCGCTAAAGCCTTCAGATTTAGTAAATTATTAAATATAATAAAACGCAAAGATCAGAAATTTATCTAGAAAAAAAAACTATTTGAGGCTTACATATGGCCAAATTTAAATGTTAACATACAGAATAAATTGACATTGTAGGATCTTTAAAATGTCACCTATCAATAAAAATTTCAATATCTCAACTGGTTCATTTGAGTGTTTTACTTTTCAGCTGAAAATCCCCCAATTAATAAAAGTTAAAGATCACGCTTATTATTTTCTTTCATATTTTTATTGCTGAATTCATGGTAACTATAAGCTTTGATTCCTTTAATCACAGAAATGTTGTGGTCAAATAGCGTGTATGAATCGTTCGTCGAAAACTGTATAGTCTCCTGGTTACTAAATCAGTAATATGTGGATTATCTAACTAATACACTTTGCTTGTATTGTAAGTCCTATCAAAATGACTAAATATCGATCTCTAATGTTAAGTGCTTATTCATAAATGATAGGTCGGGATCTCTGCCCAGTCATTAATAAATCCACAAGGTAGAAGCTAAATCATTAATCTCTTTTATGCTTTAATTAGTCCGGAGATAATTCAATGACATTTTAATAATTTAACTTGAACGGAGTAATCTGGTAGTCGTACGATGCAGAAATTGGAAAGTTCAGTATTATCACATAAAACTCTGCATAAATGATCAATATGACTGATTTTCTTTTTACTTACAAAAGATCTAAAGCAATTAATAGTCGGTCAAAATCAGAGCCCAAACAACTTCATTGAACTTGAAGTTTGCAATGCACAAATTCAAATTCCCAAAGATATGGGAAGAAAAACTCTCAGTTGCATGACAGTCATGCCGAGAAACCGTCACATAGTCAGTCTTAATAAAAGGATCTCTAAATTAATAGTGGAAACTTTTGATGGGTTGTAATTTAAACATTAGATGATTACAAATTTCACACTTCAGATATTTAGTATAAATACGAAATATTAGATGAAAAAGAACGAAAAATTTAGGAATTCTATTAAAATTAATAATAGGTGGAATAGAAAACCATAGCAACCAAACCTGTAATCAAACTTCGATAAGCTACAAAATTTTTATGAACGGGAGGTCATGAGATGAAACTGAAAAAACAGTCTACTGTGAGTTAAGCGACATAGACTTTGCTAGGAAATGTTTATTAAAATTTCGCTTTCAAAGACAATAGTATTAAATCTTCTAATTAAGCAGCTCGAGTCCAAAGCCTATTTTGATAACTGGAAACACAAGTAACTGCCTTAAATGAATTTTGAATGTCATTTTTTCGAATCAAGAAAACTTGAGAAAAATGTGAACATACGATTCACTTTCCATCAATGGAAAAGTGTGAACATAGGACTAAAATAAATATCTTTGTTGCCGGTTTTTGTTATTGTTGGAATAATGAAAAGATCTTAAAATTCACCTTAAATTTCATATTTGATGGTCTACAAAAAATGAACGAAGAAAACATTACAACAACAATATAACTATTATGGAGAAGATAAGTTAATGAAATATGTATAACTTAACTAAACAAAACAAATATTTCAAATATGCGCTATTTTATCAATATGCTTACTAAACTCGGAACATAAATTAAGAAACTCAGTAAAATAAACAGATGCGCACTAGCTAACAAGAAAAATTAAACATTATGAAAGAGTTCAAAGTCAATAATTCGAGGAAAATTATGAAATAATTTTTAATCACTATCGTCTGTGTTGTCCTGAAGCTTTTATTAAAGAGGAATAGCTATTTAACTCGTTTGACGTTATGTTTAATTATAAATGAATGAAAAGAATTATGAATGCTCACACTTACCTTAAGCAGCCCTCTAAATTTCAGTAACACAAAATACTGATCTTATAATACGCGGGAAATGCAAGGACAAGCTCAAGTTGCATATTTAAATATTAAAACATATAAAATATTGCTAAAATAAACTAACGTTATTTTTACGCTGTAAATTTTGTTAATGGTTCTAAGCAATAATTAGTTGTTAAATAATTTATTTACAAAGGTATTTATTCTTTTAAAAACAATTTTAACTACATGGTTATGAATATTATATTTTACATTAAGTCAGCCAACTAAAATTCACAACTGTTGTCTGTTGTGAGATTCAAGATTTACTTCTTAATTTTTAGATCTATGGGGAAACTTAATTTTATGAACTAATTTCACATATTTTGTTATTGGTAAATAAAAATTTTTTATGACCACGCTCATAAGCAATTTTTAAATTCGTCCCAAAATTATGTATGTTCATTTATTGGCACTAATATAATATCTTTATTTTATGCATGAAACTTAGGTTTATGTACTTTGCTTGTGAATGTAATGCAACGCCCCAATATAATTGCTAAAGAATATAATTTAACTCACAATCGATATGAATTTCTGACGGAGTTATTACAGAGTATACGGTGATTATTGAATACATATTCCTCCAAAGTATAAGTTCAGCGTAACAGAAGGCATTTGAATTCGTAGCTGCAATGCAAGGACATGCATTGAGATGGCTAAAGGGACCATTGAGGGTAGATGACATTATTAGAAGCACATGTTAACCTTAACAACATGCAATATTTTTGTGCTCATCTGCGAAACTGAAGTAGTTGTTTTAACCGTTTTATGGATATTCCAAAATTTTACAACCTTTTCAGTGCAAGATACTATATCTCGAAAAGATATCGAAATAGTATCATAAGTAAATGATATGTGGCAACATCGGTTTTAGTGCTCCTCCATTTAGTTAATATTAGCATGAACACACCCAGTGTCCGGAATAACCAATGGCTATCTTCTCAAGACTTCAATGGAACAATTTTGCTATTTCTGCGAAGAACTAAACCATGACAATTAGCTCCAGTATGGAGCCGATATGAAACAACGTCCGATGATCTAAAGTGATAAGATTTCGTCTAAAGCGTCTCATAACAAAGTTTCAGGTTTGTGAGCATAGATAGTGATAACTGCTTAATTATCATGTGGAGAAATGGACGAATAGATGGATTGTTTTGCATATAGACCATAAGTTATTCATAATAATGTAAGTAATTCCGAGTGGGATCCATAATGATTCGTTCGGTTGCCCCTAGTCCATAAATAAATTTGGAACCAGATACTCGAAAAAGAAGATTTTTCCAAAAATTTGCCTCTCCCTTGTTGGCATTTCTGTTTTAATTCCAACCCTATGTGAAGTAACAGTTTTCTTGAATTTAACTTTTCCACATTTAAAAATTACCACGAATCATCAGGCTAAGGGTTCAGAAATCACTGGTCGGTGTTTAAAGAGATCTAAAAAATGTCCAGACATTAAAAATCATCATGAATGATGAAAAGGGTCGTCAAGATTCACAAACAAAACGCCGATTCAGTTAAAATGGGGTCTAAGTTATGACAGTACTCACTGAAGGCTGGAGACTTCAATCGGTACCTGCTCCTTGAACACAATGCTTTTGGTCAAGATAATTCTTCAACAATAAACCAGGGACGTGCGCCAATTGCAGGCAAAGACGGTTCGACATGATTGATTCCTTATGAAGCAATATTTATGTATAAATTTAATTTTTATATCAATAAATCGGACTATCGTTCCAGGCCACCTTTAAGCAGACTTAGGGACATAAATAGCTCAACCAGTTCATTTTACATGGAACCGATCCGCATTAACTTATCATTGCTACTCTTCTATATTCCTGAAAGACTGCGATTATCGTCAAATAAGCGACCAATTAGAAAATTGCTAATTAGTACATTTCGTGATAAATGAAAATGTCCAAAAATATCGTTTTGATGATTAGGAGGAAACAGAATTCCCTGCTTAAACCACTATGACTTGCTGAAGCAGAGTATTTGTTTTGATCTTTGAGGGCACTCGTGCATATATTAGCTTAAAAGCGTTAATTCTGAACTTAATCTGCGTGTTGATGGAAATGAAGAAATCTAAGATTCACCATAAGGCGGTCTGATTATGTTGCTTCTAGTGTTTTTTATTTTCTTACTTCTTTACTTTGTTGTAACTCTGACTCCTCACCCCTCCCCCACTTTTTTCCTAGAGTTGCACGAAAAAAATTACTGATGTCAAGCTCTGCCGAAATGCACTTCATTGCTCCTAAATTGATCCTCATCAAGACACGCTAATAAGGCAAGTAAGTATGAATTGGCCTATTCCAAAGGGGGCAACAGATAGAAATGGTGAACTCGAAATTTGAAGAGTAAAAAATTTGAGTGGGAGAGACCATTTTGTTCAGATAACCCCCGGCTCCTCTACCACGAGCGAACGACACGAAGCTGGGGGTGTGTGTCCTGAACTGGCCAATGACCACACGGTTCTTCTGTGATTCGTCTATTCCAATGGTCCATTCAATGTGAAGAATTTGTGTTCTTACTTGGATAGCTAAGAAGAGAGCTTACTTAATTAAGGGGCTGGTGTCTTTGCTTTGACCTCCGAATACAAGTACCGATTTAGTTCATGCTGCAGCTAAGTTCTGAGAAGCTTGTAAGGTCTAAAGTTTCCACAGTTTAGTATTTCTTTCATCAATTACTTCTGAGTACTAACTTTTCTGTCGTTGTTTTAATAAAGATTTAGAACATAAAGAGTAAATATGTGTATTTACTAGTCGAAATAGCCAATCTAACCTTGGAAATTCGGTCTTGGAGATAAAAACCATTTAGCTTCTTCGACAGGTTCTACCAATCGATATAACTGTTAGTTAAATTAATCGGCAGTATGATGCTTAAATCTCTTCTTGATTTCTCAACAAATGTTCTAACCCATAATCATCTCTTTTACATGCCTAATGTTAATGATAACGCTGTAGTATTGTCTGTACGATCAACCACTTCACTTAAAGATCTTCAATTGTCTAGACATGGTCACTTGAGATGTTCTTTATCAGCCTAGCTCCATTCTTCTCAAGTGTTATCCCAATTGGAAATTTTGCTTTCTTTCTTGACAATTCTCGCTTTGCGTCCCACTCGAACAAGCCAATCCGAAGTTTCATTAAAAATAAACAGAAAGTTTTTAAAAAATAAGACTATATTTTGTATGAATTATTTATTGATGAGAGTATTAGTACTATGCATGATTGCATAATAAAAAGTTGAACATATATTAGCAATAAATAATCGGTGAAGTAGTTAGATGTAACTCCAATCATTGCTATTTGCCTTGCTTTCCAGCGGACGATCTCGAGTTTCAATCAGAGCTCGAGTAATTCCCGTCTCCAGTGCTCTTGAAATTTGCACACTATTGCCCTCCAGGAAGCTTGTGGTCAAGTTCTTGTAGTTATCGTAGAACTGCAGTGGTGGTATTGTTGGCATTCCCATAGTGGTAGAATTTGTTGTCGGTTGGTCTAGACAGGCCAAACAGAGATTCTGCAGACTGCTACTCTTTAGTCCATTATTGAACCGCTCAGATTCATCATTATGCAGAAGCAGAAGTCCATTTCTAGCTGGTGAGGGCAATGTATAACAAGTACCAACATTAGGTCGCTCTTGTTCCATAACTGAATTTTCCTGTGGTTTGGTAGTTGCTGGGGCAATTACTTTTTCTTTCTCGCAACAGCTTATCAGCGTTTCAAGCAGAATTTTCCCTCGAAAAGCCAATGTTACAAATAGAACAATGAGTAAAAGGCCCATAAGTGCACAAAGGAAGCTTGAAATGATATCGATTGAAGTCCACTGAGATGTTGAAACACCATTGTCCATGGACTGTTCAGGAGATAATAGTCTCTTTTGACCACTAGATCCCACTGACGGAATAGCTTCTGAGGGTTCGGTGCTCAAGGATGGTGCTCTGGTAATTTCTGTTAAGCAGAGGGTACGGGAAGCAAAGAGTTTAAAAACGCCCTCAGAAAGGACTCCGTAACTCGAATCTGGTTTCATGGAACTCAAGAGGCACGTTTTGTCAGCAAAGTCCCAGTAAACTTTGATTAATTTCTGTACGCCTCCGAAAATGTAGGGATCGATATAGGAGTAAAATGCTGGTGCCTCTAGATGCATTGGACAAAAGAGTTTGGGATTTCGGGAGAGATCAATCTCACGTAAATTAGGAGCGCCTTGGAAAGCCCCTCGAACAATGTACGTCAAGTTATTATTAGAGAGAGAAATGGTCTTTAGTTCTGTTAAGCAGCGAGTTTCAGCCCCCTCTCTACCATATGCCCAAAGAGGGCTCCTTATTCCAGTTATAAAATTCCCGGAAAGATCGATGGTTTCCAATTGCAAAGTATGTCCAAGAACACCACTTTTAAAGGTTGAAGCCACCTCTAGAGTTCTTTTAGACGTCCAGTTATGTCCCAAAATACGAGAACTTAAGCCCATGACTTCATCGAGACTGCCGCTCAATTGGTTATAGGAAAGCTGTAGCACTTTGAGATTACGACAGCCGGATAGACTATTACGATCCAAACTTTTAATATAATTTCGATCCAGATACAGTGAAACCAGATCATTAGGTCGAAAAGCATTTAATGATGTATGGCATAGATTAACTAAATAGCGACTAGTAAAGGTTCCTGTCAGACTGACATTCGTAAGTCTCAACTGTTGCAGATTCGTAGGTGTGTCGAAAAACAAAGGCTTGGTGTTATCCAAATTCATTAAACAATCCGAGAAGGCAATAAGCTCCAGCTTTGATGAGATTTTGTAAAAGTTTGCTGCTTCAACGCCGTCAACTTCTATGTCAACATTGTGGAGCCAAATTCGACGAAGGTTTCCTAAGCCTTGGAGAAGAGAATGCAGTGCGAATCTAACCGGATTGTCCCCCGTTTGACGAACATAGAGACTAGCCAGATCATGACAGTAGGAAAACACGGGTTTCGTGCGAAATGATCTATAGGGTGATGATGAAGTATAATTAATCAGGTTAATCTTCAAACTTAACCAACTTCTAGCACAAATAACCGGTAAGGTATTAGTAGCCACATGACATTCGGCGGAATAAGCTGGAGATCCGTTGCTAATTTCTTCTCGATTGCATTCACAGTTCGATGGACAAATGACATTCAGGGGTCGTGTCAATAGTCCACGCTCCTGGGGTTCATAAAACACTGCCCCACTTGTTGAGACAATAATTAAGATATGAATGCTAATCGACAGCATGCCTCTGTAACACAGAACCACTCAAAATGCGAATGGGAAATACAGTGGCTTACTTTTTCTACTGGTGAAAGGTTCTAACGACTACATTCGCGCGTGGTCAGCGTGCGAGAAGGCCAAATTCTATTGGTTTTGTGCGAGAGATCGATGAGGGAAAGAGTTGTCTCAGCCTGGCAAGTAAAAAATGTTTTTTTTCTTGGAAATACGCGTAAATAGGCAAAATTGCCGTTCTATTTCACTTAAGTGGTGGAAACGGATATTCCTCTGCAAGAGGGAAAGTCGTCTTGTTTAGAGCAATTAAACAGTCTGTTTGCTGTACATAAATACTAAAAATATTCCCGACCTGTTGAAATATTTCATGAAACTAACTGAAATTCTCTTTTTAAGAAAAGCTTATTAACTATTGTCATATTGTGTATGCTGGTTTATTAACAGTATTAATTATAGAATTGTTTTTACCATTAATTCTAATCTTTCTGTTTAGAACAGGCATGCACTATGCCATAGAATTTTAGCTTCAAGTATAATGACAGCACTAATGCGCTTTGAATGTTTGCATTGCCTCTGACTACTCATCTACTTCGCATGCACCCTTGAATTTGACACAATTACAGACCTCGTTTCTTATATATTTGCTTTAACCTTCATAAAGTCTCAGCTTATGAGTTATGGACTCTGAATTCGTGGAGAGGTTTGTGTATTCGTCATGCGTACTTAATTTGACGCTTTATAAATCACGGGAAAATCATCTATCGTAACAAGTCAGACTTGAAGAGATCGATATTCCTCGGTAGACAGCCAGTGATGCGGCTTTCCATCCGCACTTGTCAACCCTGCTCAACAAGAGAGGAGATTGGATGTAAGAAGCAGATAGGAATGGGTTCAGGATGGCTTACCTTGGTCTCTAGTAGTGTTGTTAGCACTTAATCGAATGAGCCAAGTGACGAATGACAAGTGGGCTGTGAACTACAAAAAAATCCCCAAAAACCCGCCCATTTTGGAATTTATCCAATGAAAAGAAAGTGGTGTGTGAACTAAGTGCTTATTAAAATATATGCGAAGAAAAACTTCATTCTTGATAAAAACACACAGTGCAATCTTCCAAACTTCCACACTTTTCAATTACTCCAACAGGATAAAATCGAAAAGGCATTCAACTTTACTCTGGTTCAAGAATGTTTCACAAAGTTTATTCTTTATCACCTGTAAAATTGTAAGAAATGAACTTCATGTTCTAACTTGCATCATTGAAATTAGTAGAGTTTGATTGAAAAATTCTTTTCTTTAAGATCTCTTCATTTTATGGAGCATTTGAGGATTTTCTTTATAACAAATATACAATCGATTTGAGTCATACTGACTAATGTTGAGAGGAATGGGGTGAGCGAGACTTACCTTCACGTGGTGCACCCTGGGCGACGTATGCTCATACGGCACAAAAGTCTATAAACCGGCAGTTGATTTATCACTTCAAACAGTCTGACCCCACTGTTGGCCATATTCGTAAACTTTCACAGTACTCATCTCACTCTTTCTCCACCTTTGTGTCTGTCTACCTCATTTACATCTGTGAATTACTCTTCTGTTCACCACCCCTCGACTTTCTGTTACTTCAATGTTCCCCCCTCCTCTCTGCGAAGCTTGAAGTCAACTAAAGGGCTAATGATAACTATTGAAACGCCTGCCATTTGAACTAAGTAAATAAATAAATGTTGAGAGGAATGCAAACAAGTAACCCTCAAACTAGGTTCTACTGTCAAATAAAGTTGACCTGACATGCAAAGCACATGACGGTAAAAATGCAAAAAAGAGAATACAACTGCAACACTTCGTTCGTGAATATTGAAAAGCAGATCAATGGTATTCATGACTAAACTCCTGCTTACTAAAATACTATCGATTATTCCAAACCGAAAAGGACATACAAGTCAATAGAGTATTGCTCTTAAGGTAGAAATAAGCCTTTCTTTGTAGACATTGCTCTGGCGAAGATTATATTATACATTTCCAAAATTAACTAAAAACTAAATTGGAAGACCGTGGAACGTTTGGGAAATTTGTTTTTATTGCTTTTACCACTTCAGAAGACAAAAGCACAAAATAAACAGCGATTGATTGGCAATATAAAGATTCTTTTAATCTTATCCTTCGAGGTGTCGACTAGTATTAGTGAGACTTGGAGGAGAATTCAAACAAGTATAGGTAGGAAAAAGTTAGCTGAACACAAAACGAAAATTGTTGGACATAATCGTACAGCCACATAATGCTTTGAGAGATGAGAATTGAAGTAATCGAAAGGAATAAAACTTTTGATCACAGCGGTGGTGTGGTCTTCAGTCGATCAGTGATGATATATTAGAGGAACAATTGATTAATAGAATTATCACTGACAGTCGGAGTATCTTTTGTATGCTTTGAGAGCGTGTTAGGTAGCACTGAAAATAGTACACCTTTATCTGATATCACATCTTTGTTCTGATCTCTGACACGATTCGGCGAACAATATTGATTGTACCTGAATAAAGTTGTGTTGAAACTTCGCTCAGGGGACAGTGAGGTTCGAGAACCGTTAGACCCCGTAATGGATGGCCATTGTTGAAAAAGACCTGACGTGTCCGAGACCTTTTCACTCAAACTAAATATGCTAGAGGGCTAAAATAAAGAAATAACCAGTAAGTTATTCAAACAAATATCAGCTTACCGAATGCTGATACGTTAAGGCCGGTCGTAATATATCACTTTCCATTCCAAATCGACATGCTTCGCCCCCTATAGGTCGTTTGGAAGGCGATGGAGTTTCAATTGAATGCCAGGAATTGTTTTGACTTTTGTTATCACCCAGATTTATGCCATTCATTTGTTCGCTATTTCTTGGCTGAGAGCACATTTTAGTCAACTTAAATTACTAAACTTGCACCAATGCTTTAAAGCAAATACAGTCTTAAATACCATTACGTAATTTGACCTAGAAAATTGAAGTGCTCTTTCTACCTTCCTAGTATATTCTTTCAACATTAGACCACCTTCTTAAAATGATTAGAAATGTCTTTTACATAGTCTTATTTAAAACAAACTCCGTTTTTGTAGTTCATAATAAGCGAAATTTTGCTCTTTTAGCATTTTGTTTGAGCTATAGTTGGCTGGAATTTACGATGGTGTTGGCACTCAAATTTATGTCACTTGGGTTTCGAGGAAGTTGAAAGTGGATTGCTTATTACTAAACTCGGGTTACCTCTCCAATGAGTGGGATGGAAAATAGAAGTTAGAAATGCGAGGTTAGTGGGAGAGTGTGGCAAAATGACAAAAAATCAGTTTCATTGTGCGTGCTGGTTGACTCCAGCAACAGGATCTCTTATCTGTTGAATTGCTTGTATGCCTACGGTCATCCAATGGTATCAGGGTTGCATGCACACCTTCCAAAGTAAATGGGCTGTTTTCTAAATCAGTTATCTATTAGACTGTAAGGCCAACAGAGGAAAGTAACATAAATATGGTTAAAGTAAGCTGTTGAGTCAAACGTCAATTTGTTAATTGTTCAAAAGAGTAACTGTTATAAAGAAAGCATTTGGCTTTAGCGGACACATCTACCGTCAGAATTAACTTATGAAGCTGAAGTAGGCACAGAGGTCTGAAGTCTACAAACTCTCGGAAACCATGAAGTATTTTTTCGTCATCTTGTTTCAACGGAAATTGAATTACTACTGAACAATGTTTCCTATTGTAACGCCGAAAACCTATTAAAGGTGACAATTTAAGGTACCAGAATCGTGGCACTTTCATTGAGTCATGCTCAAGAGGCACGATTTGCAAATTCTCTAGCTGGTTGATGCTATTTAAAGGTCCGGAAGATTGTGATAATTTAACTTACGTATTTCTCCACTACTGGAGTTTCAGGTGAATTCTCAACCAATGCACAGTTATTGAGCAGAATTTGCTGAAGCAAATTAATATTAGTTGGAGCACTCCTCTCCTGTTGAAATGGAGGCTCACCTCGATGTGCATATGTTTGCTGAAATCGGGGTCTCTGTTGTGCCCTATCAGTCAAACTGGAAATGCATTCTTGTGGTTTAAGCTTATGAAAATAGTTTGTGTTGTGCTGATTGGAGCATAAGTTCTGTTCATTTGATCCATTTTGTTGAGATAATGCCGCCATCTGCGTTTGAGGAGTGTGTAAAACTTCGACTGCACTGCCATTAGGGATATAAACCGATGCATGAGTTAGAAGAATGGAACCGGCAGGAATCAAAGTTGAATTTGATGGACAGGAGTTTTGTTGCTCCCGATGCAGCACAAATGCACTCGATGGGACCTGTATTACAGGAGTTCCTGTGGAAGTTAACGTCTGAGGTAAATCGTACTTAACTTCAGCGGAGTTGTTTTGGGAAATAACGGAATTCTGAGATGGCTGTTGAGCAAATCAAGTGTTATATTTTTTGGACAAAACCTACCACATAGCTAGTGGAGATGGGAGCAGTCTGATTGTTTATCGAAGTACAGGATAACTCATTGGTCACATTGCATGATACAGATGGGTTAGAAAATTTTATTGAACCATTTTCGTATACTATATGGTCAAAGTGTTAACTTTTACTTACAATGATGCTGAAATACAGGCTATAGGAGGAAAGAATGATCAAATTACTCATCATGTACCTGTTTACGTATAGCATGGCCAATATTCAACTTTCGATTATTAAAAATCAATGATTCACCCTCGTGTTTAATTAGCCATTCCGCGATTTCCTGATTTTCAAATGTAATAAAACCATAGTTTCCCTTTGACAAAATCGAATGATCAAAAATAATTTTCACGTCTTTAACATGACCATATTTTTCAAAGAACTTTCGCAGGTCATCTTCTGTAGTCTGGAACAATGGAAAGCAAGAAGTAAGGTAGAAATAAACTTACAGTTGATGAAATACCTCCTACGAATATGCGATTGGGTATAATTGTGCCTATTTTGGGTACCACTATGTTAGAAACTGAAGATGGGACCGATTTTGGCATTGAGAGGGGATTCATAACGTGTTCAACGAGTTAATATAAGTACAAAAATGCAGAAAATAATTGTAGGCAGTTCGTGTTCGGCCTCTTGGAATTTATTTTAAAGGTTCTGTCAATAAAACGACGTTGCAGTCATATGATAAGCCGTTGATATATGTACGAACTTAATGACATTTTGTCCGATTGGGAATTGAATTAACAACATATCGATTTTAACTTTAAATCTGAAATTCAGTATCTGAGAGCAGTAAACGAATAGCTTAATTGTAAGTAATTACTATGTATTCCAATCTTTAATTTCAATAAACATTCCAAACATAATTTAATCATTTAACGGCAAAATACTATACACCTATGAGACATATGCAGTCATTGAAAATTCAACAGTACCAAATGGTTTTGCGACTTTTCTTTGTTCTTCACACATTGCTCTCATTATATCAACAGATAAATTGTTGTTTTAGCAATTCTAAGTTACCCCAAATATAACTTTGATAATTTTATCTCAATACTCATTCCAATTGCTAGTATTGTATTATTCAAGGTCCTGTCATGGAGACAGGTAATTTGAGTCTATTTGACTCCGTCATCTGCTAAATAAAATTTACATCATTTATGGATATGAACTGTTATAATCGATAAAAGATTTGAGTTAGTTTAGACCTGACAACTCTAGAGTCATTCAGGAATTTGTACGTAGTTCACAAAGCCTTTCAGAAATATCTTCATAAAATTAAATCTTCATATTATCGCACGTGTAGTGCACTTTTAATCTTCTGGGTTTTGATGTGAACTTCAGCGTTGAATCATGCTCTGCTGTTTGTGTATTTCAAGTCTTACCCTTCTGGACGCGTGTTTAAAGGGAATAAGATTTGTACCTGACTGTGGTTGGTTTTTCAATGATAAGATACGTGTCGTATACTGTTAAGCGCTTGACGTTATCATCTATTAGGGGTGTCTAAAACAACTTCCATGGTTTTAAAAACCTGGCCTAAACGAGGATCAAGGTATTGATGGCATTTAAGCAGAAGTAATGTCAATCAATGTTTGGAGATTTGTAGACTAATTGCCTCAAGAAATCTTAAATAACAGTGGTCATGATAGTCAGTAACTGCGACAATGGAGTAGAAGACAATGATCAAATGAATTAAAACTTTCTAAAATTATAATATTCTGACTGACAAATCAGTAGATTTCGTCAGAGGGCTAGCCACAGATAACTCACACTACGTAATAACTTCTAAAGTGCGAAATCATAATCCCCTTCTGTGACCTTGACCTGCATGTCGGACGATAACGAGGCTACAACTAAGTTATTTATAATGAGATTGATCAAAAAGTGAGCGTTGCAAGATCTTTCCTCCCTACCTGAACGGCTTGACAGCTCCGAGACCCTAGAAAACCGTGATAACTCTAGTCCGAACAACTAATCACTACAGTTCATCATATTCATCACACTAAAACTTAATGAGCTTTTCATACATGATTTCCGGTGTTTTCACTACATTGAACTTAGCTGAGGTAATTTTTGGGGGCGAGACATTTTATCCTAAAGGACAGAGGATTAGTAAGATTTGATTCGCTAGGTTTTACCAATTAGGGTTCATCAATTGCTTACTGCTTCCCTTTGAAATACAGCAAAGTAATCAAGTCTTAACCTTAGAACGATAAAACTAATGTTCATTCAACTAATGCCAGATTGCTATTGGGTTGGCAACTAAGTCATTGCCGTTTTTGTTGACAGATTCACTCTATACTTTCTTTTGTTTTGTTAACGTGGCCAGAGCATCTAACCTATATTTTCTTCCTACTGTATGGGGTTCTAGGTTAATTAGTAAAAAATTTTTTTATTTAGTTCTTTAGTTTTGTTTTTATCCCAATTTAAAAATGAAGGAACAGGACGTGCACTTCCGACACATTTTATTGTATTACTTCCGAAAAGGCAAGAACGCATCGCAAGCACAAAAGAAGTTATGTGCCGTATATGGAGATGAAGCCTTAAAAGAAAGGCAGTGTCGAAATTGGTTTTTAAGATTTCGTTCCGGTGATTTTTCACTGAAAAATTCACAACGATCTGGCCGCCCAGTCGAAGTGGATGAAACCCATATCAAGGCCATTATCAATTCAAATCGTCACAGCACAACACGAGATATTGCAGAGAAGCTCAATGTGTAGCATACATGCATTGAAAAAAAATTAAAAACCCTTGATTATGTCAAGAAACTTGATTTACGGATCCCTCACCAGTTAAAGGAAATTCATTTGACGCAACGGATTAGCATCTGTGATTCGCCGCTACTGAAACGCAATGAGAATGATCCATTTCCGAGGAAGAACCTAGTTACTGGCGACGAAAAGTGGATAGTTTATAACAATGTTACTCGCAAGAGATCATGGGTGAAGCAAGATCAACCAGCCCAAACAGTATCAAAAGCAGAGATTCACCAAAAAAAAGATTATGCTGTCAGTCTGGTGGGATCACAAAGGAATTTTGTATTTTGAACTCATGCCTCAGAACCAAACGATAAATTCAAATGTGTATGTTGAAGAACTCGAAAAACTGAAGGATGCAATTGAAGATAAGCGGCCGGCATTATCAAATCGGCGGAAGGGTGTTGTTTTCCATCATGATAACGCAAGGCCCCACACATCTTTGGTTACTGGGCAAAAATTATTGGAACTGGGTTGGGATGTTTTGTCACACCCACCATATAGCCCTCACCTTGCGCCTTCGGATTACCATTTGTTTCGTTCCATGCAAAACTCTTTAAATGGTAGAATTTTTAACAGCGCGGATGATGTCGGATCACAACTAATTCAGTTTTTTAATAGCAAAGACCAGACATTTTACGAACGGGGAATTTTTACTCTGCCAGAACGATGGAAAAAGGTCATCGACAAGAACGCCCAATATCTAATTGAATAAAGTTATATTTTTAAACAAAAATTCCGAATTTGCCTTCTTATTTGAAATCGACAATGACTTAGTTGCCAACCTAATACATGACTTCTCGTTTTCGTTTGGAAATATCTTAGAGCAGGCTATCGTGAGGACTCTAAGTCACAAGTAAAGAGAGCGTTAACAGCACAACTGCAATGCATTGGGAATCAGGAAAAAACGCCAGAAGCCTTCGGGAAAGCTAGGGATTCATTCTCGTGATCAGATACTTGCATTATGTGCCCCGCTTTTAAACACCCAATATTCAGAAGACTAATGTTATTGTTAGAGACTTACAGCATTTGATTAAGAAAATACTAACTCAAATAAACGAAATATAATTGTCAAGGTATAAAATATAAGAAATAAATACAAGCAGCACAATCATTTGGCAGACATACAAGAGGATCCAGAGCAGCCAGAGGTACAAGAAAAATCCTTATTGATATTTAATCTGTTCAGATTGGCTACGTCATCAGGAACTTTACACGAACGATCCACCTTTGCCTTTTCACCCTCTCCAATTACGATTTCCGGTAAGCCTTGATTGAGTTTACTCAGCAGAATACAAGCTTGACAATACTCCTGACTAGAAATATATCCACAGGTTAGGCATTCACCTAGACGTTAGAAAAAATTCGTCAATCACAGTATAAAGTGAAGCAACAGATGAGAAATTAGAAAATAACGTACGTTGAATGGGAACCTTTGCGTCAGTTCTAATAACCATCTGCTCCCCTGAACTTATTATATCTACAAAAGAGAAAACAAACTAATAGTAGAGAAAAGTCATTGTTCCAAGTCCGATAAAAACAGGCTAATTACCCAGAATGCTCCTAGGACGAATCTTTTCTAGATCTTTGATGTAGGATCTAGCAAAGCCCCTATAAGCATAGGGAGCATACGTGCATTCTGTACAGAAATAGTCCAGTTTTAACGCATGAGCATACATTACAATCTCCTTTTCAAAGGCATATTTGAGAGGTTTGAAACGAGGCATCATTCCATTTGCACCCTAAAATCAATGAAATGGATTTCAAAAATCGTCCTATTGACCATGCATAGCACGGATGGCAGAATGCTTACTGTGATTATATCTGTACACCGTTTCAGGCGGCCAATATCGCACCTAAGAACTGGAATATTGGAGTTATATGACCAAACTACTTAAATTTACACAAGTAGGCACTCACTATTCATTAAGACTGTTTCGGCAATATCATCTGCATTATGGCCAGTGCAGATTTTGTTAGCGCCTACCAAGACTGCTCCTCTATCGAGGGCCTGGCGACGGAAAACTCCACAATATGTACAATTATTTCTCAAACCAATCTTTCTAACAATCTCGTCCATTGACCAACCGTAAAGTTCCTTGTAGGAAAGAATTTTCAAGGGGAGACCATATTGCACTTTATTACGCTTAACCGTCTGAAAGAAAAAAAAGGTAAATCGCAAGAAATTCAATAAACCTCAAGGGAATCATCTCGGTAACCAGTGATTCCCTCGTCGATTGATAGGAGGATTAAATCAACGCCATAGTCGTAGCGTTCATTCAAGGTTTTCATCACATGAGCAAGAACCGTTGAGTCTAATATTAGTTATTGAGAAATATTTACCAACCTTTTCCCCCTGATGCTCCAATCGCTACTTTATCACCTCTAGAGAGTAGATTAGAAGTCTTGATTGTCCAATGAATTTCCTCTTCGAAACACCAGATAAAGCAATCCCGACAGGTAACATCGCCTGTCTTAGGTCGTTTGATGAAGCCTTTTGATCCACAACGTACACATTTAATCATTCTGTAAATTGATATAGAAAAGGAATTTGATGTTGCAAAGTAATGTTATTGATGACACTATATATACAAAAATATATGTATATGTATAAAATAAAAGAAGAGTGGCATAACTCTTCAAAGCGTTTGTTGTGTATAAACTAAGATAAAGGTAAACTTATATAAGTTTGTAGAAATTCATGCGACTACCTTGCATTGGGTGAAAGCCTAGCACGCTTGGGAGACAGAAAGCGTAAATAAAGGTCACTAAATTCTCAGAGGCATTTGGAATTAATTTTATTATTATGTTGATATATGTGTTAAATTGCATGATTAAATTATCAATCATTAGTTAAAGTTGTTAAAGCACAATGAATTTTGATTGATAAATTTAGTTTTGATGAAATGGAGACAATCTTTATCTGAATAATAATTTTACCGAGTTTGTTGGTTCATTATCTAGATTTAATATTGCTTTTAAATTTAACAAAATTCTGGATAGTATCAATACCCAAAAAGACATTATATATATTTGTTTAAAATGGTTATTTTTGGAAAAGTTTATCATGTTAATTCCACATATTCCTATTTATCGGATTAATATCATTTAAATGTAAAGATTGGATATACATTTCCTCTCCACTTGTAGATTCCCATATTTTTACTCCGATTTTTAAGTTATGTTGCCTTTTGACGTGAATGCGATGTTATCGAAGTCATTTTATATTTAATTGACTGGAGTCATGCATTTGTCTTTCCACGTACTATTTTATTAAATTTATTGACGAATTTTAGCATCTATTTCATATGGCTCAACTGCCTGATTTTTTTAACATTATATTTACTGGTGAAGGAGTCTAGTTATTATTTCCATCTACATTGAATATAAAATTACTTAAAATTTTATGGTAATTCAGTTCTCTGCAGCATAATCTATTTAATTAGTAGAGGCTTATATCCAAATTCAGGAAGTTACGACCCTCCTTAATATAAGTCCATAAAGTACACATTATTTCATACTTTATCATATTGACGAAAGGTATCAATTATTTAATGCAAATATAGCTTTTATCGGAAGCTCTTGCACATATTCACTTTCTCCTGTGCATGCCCACATTCTTCTGTTAGTCTTGAAGTACATTTCAATATTTAATGGCATTTAAGTAAATGAATTCAGTCCTGTCGAATTATGTAGCATTTAGATAAGTGCTTCTATATGTTCGATAAGGCAACATTGAAGGTTGTTGCTTAGACATTCGTCAAAACTACAATAAGTAAGCAAATTAGTGAATTTCAACTTCACTCTCTAACTATTTTTCCCAACAATGTAGTTAATAAGCGTCTATGATATTGTACTGAGCATACTATTTGATTTGCAAAGTAAAATTCAGCATTTTGGTTAAATTAGGTGATTTTGATATTAGTTTTATTTCTTAACAATAAGAAAAACTGCAGGATAAGGGCAGATTGGACAGAAACGCCAAATTTATATTCATACTTTTGCTTTATGACTATTTATTTACCTGTTTATTAAACACAAGCCAATAAAATAAAGAAACTCTGGACCACCTGTAGGTGGTTAATTGGTGTAATACATTGTTCTAAGTACTTGAGCGTCTCTACTACCCGAGATTTATTTCAGTTGAGTAGTTCTAGTAATTCATCTAATTGTGAAAATTTCTGCTTTCGAAATGGAATTGTTAAATTTCAAGTGACAAAGAATACGTTCTTTGGAGGACGGGGGGGAGGGGAGGGGATGGTAAATAGATTGGCAGAATCCCTAGGCTTCAAAATCATTTACAATATCATTACTAGAAAGGACATTGAAGATAAAACAGTGAAAGATAGCACTCTATTTCTGATAAAGACAGTCAATAATGGTACAAGTTGTATGTATATACAGCCATTGTAGGATGAGTTAATTACCGTTATTTTGAATGTCACTTCGGTAGTAGTTTGAGGGTTAATGCCTAACTCACTTCTTATCAATAAATAACTTTACTGACTGACCATAATTTGAGAGCATTGTTTGTCGAGGTTCAAGCTTACCCCATAAAACCCGAAAAAAATAACGACAAATCCAAGAACATAAAAAATAACACGCGATTACTTTGAGCAGCATTTAAGTTGCACTGCACAACATATCTCATAATTACTTATTTCCAATCAAATGTCAAATGACGTGATGTAATAATTTAAAAATCCCAGATGTCATAGTAGAATGAGTTAAGACGGATGGAATTCTGTTCAAACTGTTTTAATACTAGAATTGGGCCATCGAATCATATTTTATGAAAGTCGAGGTAGAGCGGGGTTATTAAAAAGTTTATATAAAGGGTGACTGCTATATATGGCATTTTATTGAATGAAAGTTGGCACTAAAGAACCAAAGTGCTAATTCTCGTCTAGTGCATTTTGTTGAACTTTTATTTGTCTATAGACCGCGAACTTTTATCAACCTATGTTTACTTTAGGGTAAAACATTTATTAATAATTAATTGTCTTTTAATTTCGCATGTAAAATAGTCGGGAAATGTAGCTTAAAGAGAGGAATAGTAATCGTTTGGGGTTAAATCTTCTTCCTAGCCACAATAACAAAATCTTGAAACTTTACGCGATTCCTTATTTGGTACATTTTATTAAATTTAGTGAGTAACCAGCCTTTTAAACTATCCTATCTACTACCATATACTCCTATATTAACTAAGAACCATTCTTAATTTGAATGGTCAATGATGCTATCAATTTTATGTGCTCCAATCATATTCACGAATTGCAATTATAGCAACCATATTATCATTTTATTGTATCTACCTCGACCGTACTAGTTAGAACACGTCATCGCTTAATGTATGATCGTATTCCTGTACGCCAGAATTGGGACCAGCGACAGTACAAACCTAATCCGCCATCCTGATCATGACTAAGATCCCTGCGTGTACACTTTACGCTTAATAAACCTACCGAGGGGTGTGGGATAGACTTACTTCCTCGTGATGCGCCCTGGGCAACGTATAATCATACGACAAAAGTCTTTTAACAGGCAGTTGACTTCTCACTTCAAATAACCATCACCCCCACTGTATGGCATATTCGACCCCTATCACAGTACTCATAATATCCTTTCTGAGCCTTTGTGCCTGTCTGTTACTTTTACATCTGTGAATCACTCTTCTATTCCCCCTCCCGAATTCTTCTCACTTTGATGTTCCTTCTCCCCTCTCTGAAGCCCGAAATCAACTAAAGGGATGATGATAACTATCAAAACGCCTGTCATTTGTTATAAATAAATAACCCGACTGAATAAACGTGTTCTGTGCTGTACGTCTGTTTCCTCTATAGCTGGGCTGTGGCTTAGCTAATTCTGGGAGTCTAGCTAGATGTAGGAGAATCTGCCACATGGATTTCTGAGTCAGTCAGGCTTTACTAGTGTAGCAATCCGCTAGAGACATTTCGATTTTTACATAGCTTTTTCCTCGCGCATTTTACTGAGCAACTAGCAACAGGAACAGGTTTAATTCAAGGAGAGGAAAAAGACAGAAAGAAAGATTCAATAAAGGGCGCTTCAATTGATATGTTTTAATGGTAAAATACAGCCTGTTATCAATATCATTATTCTACCAAGGCTCAGGTAAGCTCAAAATCAAAATGGAAGGAGTATTTGACTTTGTGAGCGAGTTGAAATAAAATGGCAAGGAGGTACTCTTTCAAACGCATGAAACACTTCGGTGAATGTGATTGTGTATCCAGAGGATCTCTCAGACACCCAACTATTGACTTTTATTCCAGTTATGTTAAATGTATTCAACCACAAATTATATTTGCTGTGGTCATAACTTCACCAAGCGTTATACTCATTACTTGTCTAATTCTTCTAACTAATTTAGATGGTTTAACCAATTCAAAGAGTCATTCCATAGAGACTCGTGCTGCAATCCAATTAAAACCTATTGTACTGAACGTTGGATAAAAATGCGAATAACACACACCTATAGATGGACAAACATATCTGTAAAAAACGTATTTATATAATTCACGGGCAAGTTTCTAGACAACAAACATTTGGCGACATTTTTTTTCCAATTCACCTATTTTGCAAATAGTTATATAGTTGAAAGAGAGGTGGAGTTCGTTTACTGCCAAAATCTCCGAACTTGTGTGTCGAATAAATATTTATCAGATCTTTGCGTGGTCAAGAGGTCAGATTATACCTCAATACACGTGGACTGATTATGGACCACACAGGCACAAAAAGTCAATTGTGGAGGAAGGAAGCCTCGAATATCTTTATAAATCTACTTACACCGTGTGGTTGGTCCAAGCTGGAGCAAGTGACATGCCCATTACCCGATATCATACGTGTGAGTCTTTGTTTATTTTCGAACTTCTTAGTGGTACTAGGAGAATTCCAGCAAGAACTTCTTTGGTCATCGTAAAAGTAAGTTCAAAACATGATTGGGAGCTTGATTGTTGGAGAAAGTAATATTCAATGAATCTCCTTTGTGAATTTATGCGTATTGGGGAAAAATTCAATCCCCAGTCAATTCATCATTTGATTTGTTTCCAAAATACCTGTAACATGGGTCGTCAATTGTATTTCTATTCTTTCTGTTTCCTCTAATGTTCAGACTTCCGTTGAACATGAGCTGTGTTTTTTAACTACTTGTTGGTGTTTCGACATTAATAAGCTACTAGGTTTAAATCCCATGTCAAAAAATTTCCGAAGCTGGGTGCGTAATCTAATACGTCTTTTGGTCAAATTGAAAAAAGAGATTTGTTGGTGAGAAGTTAACGAATAACGCAACATCACAGGCATTGATTCCAATGCATTGGATGAAACTAAGTGTAAACAGTGAGGAAATATTACAATTCCAGTGACTCCTATGTGCATATGTCCTTGTATTAGATCCACCAACCTCATTCATATCTTATCACCCATCACGGAGATCTTTCACCCTTCTTATCTTAGCCATATTATTATTACATTGAAGTTATTAAAATGAATTAAAATCTTTAACCTCATACAAATTGATTAAAAATAAAATTGCTATGTTTGTGCATATTTTTAATGCACGATTGAGAATGCCATTTTTATCCAAAACTTGGGTTCTTCCAAAATGCCCCCCCCCCCACCCTCCTCTCTGAGGTTCGTTCCTTAGCTTTCGGATCCTCTTTTCATTAAGTGCAATTAGTTGCTCACGCAAAAGCACAGGGTGCACCACTTGAAGTTGAGTCTATCTCACACCCTAATTAGACCAATAATAGTGTTTGAAGAAAGAGTTATGAGAAAGCAGGAAATCTCTAGCTTAACTAGTGAGGTAGGCCGGAGTCGGAAAGAACATTTCGTTGTTGCATTACACCTACACAAGCAGACACATGTCAAGCGCCAATAAATTAACCATACAATCCATTGAGCTTTCTTCTAACCTGAAAGTGAGTATTGTTCAAAACCTAAGAGTGTATTTACATATCCAGCTTTTGTTTTGGAAACCTCTTTGCCTCCACTTATCTCTATGTTATAGTTTCATTGGCGGTGCAAGTAACTCTGACAGGAATAGACCACTGCTCTTCTCTCATTACAATCATTGATAATTAATACCTAAAAGTTAGTTTAATATTATCGCGAACTTCAACCAATAGAGCAACTTCAATAGAAAAGGCAGACATCCTCTAGAAGGAAGTCGTATACCACCAACTTTGTATGGGAGATTTAATCGATCAATTATAGTAGACTTATTGAGATTCGTGGGAAATTTTTGAATAGCCAGTAAGGTTTAAATTTAGAATGGGCAGTCAGTGTGTGACTTCCACCAGGTATGCATATGTAGTACTGGGGAGCGAAATTATTGGTCACATATGCCTGGAACAAATTCTTAAATTCTACCCAAAGGTTCAAATCGATGCATCCGGCGGAAATGTCAGCGGAAAGGTTAGTTGAAAGCTCGACTGTCTGTTCGTACATGAACTTGATATTTGACATGTAATGGTTAGAAATTGATTTTATACAGAAATTGGGATACTTTCAGGCATAAAACGTTTATGAACGATTTTATGGAAATATCTACGACATCCAATTTATTTGCCTATATGAAATTTTAAATGCGTAACCTTGAGAGAGCACACAAGGAGCGAAGTGCGATCAGTAGATAGCACCGAGGCTACGACCTAGTATATTGTATAGTGCAACTTTAATAAAGAGTACATCTAATAATAAGAATAAATAACGTTTGATATCCCTTCACGCACCACTACATTAATCATTTAAATTGCATAGGGCAAAATTATCTATTTGATTACTTCCAAATTAAATTAATGCTACCTGGCTGACAGCGTTTTCCAATACTACCACAAAGGTTTGAACAGGTGATCTAAATTCAAAAAAATTGCTCAACTGATTCGATTAATTAGGCTTTCAAACCTATATAGGGTGGGTGTGAAGTCACCATGTGACAAAGATTTCTGTTATCCTATGCCTAAGAGTTGGACGTATAGGAAAGAACTGGAGAACAGTTTTTAAAATAATGTCCTGCTTATATTCAAAATGGGGGGAATATTAATGACTGATTTAATTATGGCCAAAAGCAGAGTGCTAAGAAACTTAATTGCTAAGGTTAAGTAGTGCGGTGGGAGAGATCAGAATATCATTCACAATGGAAACCACTCATCTCTTCGCAGATATTGAATAAACTGGACTTTATTTCCTAGAAATTATTCAAAGCCTTCATTTATTTTGGCAAGATTTTAATCTCATTTACTTCGTTCTGAGTACATTTCTTTCGTAGAGTCTTTTAGTGCTTATTTTATTTCTCATGACAAAACGAAAATAGGTATGCCACTCTCTCGAAAAAGAAATAAAGAGGAGTTAGAAACCGGGACATGAGAGTCAAGGATTTAGGAGGAGCCTAACTCATCTAAATTCAAATATTGTCGGATCAGCCCTTTCTCGAGCCAACATTTATTTCATCATATGAAATATCCGGATCACGTGTTATCGAACGTTTTTCCAACCACCTGTCAACATCCTTTTATGGAGTTTTATTTCATTAATTAAAAATGTAGATTCAAGTCTGACTCTTTCTCTCTATCTTCCCCTAATACAAGTATCGACAAACAGTCTGTCTCCTGATCTTGGGTAATCAAGGCTGAGGGTAGAGAAATATCTAAACAGATTTTACCTCTCTGACTATTGAAGTTTCATGGCTTAAGCCTCTCTTCCAAAAGTAATCGAAAATACATTAAATCGACTATCGGAATCACAATCACAGTGAAGAAAATGGTTATATATACAAATGAGTAAGGTAGAGAATTTAAATACAGTCCGGAAACTCATTCCCGCAATGTCCTCGTCATTATTAGTCCGAAACCGACTCTGATTAGTAGGAGAAGTGCGGTAACTAATCATAACTTGGAGATTATTGGTGGTAAAAAGAGAAAGAAGTCTAACCAATAAGGCCACTTGGTCTACAGGACTTTTAATCGATTTTGCAAAATTCATTCCCGCCCCCGCATTAGACATATACTCTGCAGAGTGGTTGCCTTTTGCCTATTTACTCCCAACGTTCCAATACAAGCATCCAATCGCCTCCTCTGCCTCTTTGACTAAGGGTAGAACGACAGTAAAACTGGAGGGATAAGTTAGCATAGGTAGTTAAGGGGAGTCGAGATTATTTATTGACGTGAAATGCTTGAAATGGATTCTTGTTGAACCCAAGGAAACCAGGGGTTCCAGGTTCATTGTTATCAAATGTTTGAAACAAGGAGGATGATAAATAGAATAAAGTAAAAGATCAGCTTCCTTCTCTATTATATTCTTGAAAACTTACCAAATAAAAATATATTAATTGTAGTTAGAAGTACTGGCTATTAGTAAGGATGTCTTTAAACCAAATTGTCTTCCAAATACAGCGAGATACGTATTTAAATTTACCTATCTCCACTAGGCTCAGATTTGACCGAGTAGAAGAATTGGGAAAACGGTAGAAAAGGCATTGAGACGATTGCCGTATTGGACCACCAGCTGTGAGGTCAGAAACAGCATTTGTTAACTAGCCCGCTGTGTCAAAGACGTAACAGATCACATAAAATGTAATTCGCAAGACGATATCCTATAGATCGGATGAAATATTTGCCACGACAAGTTATGCCCCAAGTTACCGACCATTAGCAAGAAACCGGCAATCTGAGTAGAGCTCAGAGATGGTCAAATTTGAAATCACGATTTCTCCTGAAGGCCATATAGTCAATTGGGAAGACTGTTTTAACACCCAAATTTAAATTGGTCTTAGTTTTAAAATGCATTCCACTTTGAGTATTTAAATTGAATTCTCTGTTTTAATACCTTTGTTTTCATGTTCTCTTTTCTGATTAATTAATCCGTGTAAAGTATTTTTTGCTCTCCCCACGGATAGAGCTTAGCAAATAATTTAAGCAATGAGTGGTATAAAACGTATATCAAGTATAAACGTTATTTTCAAAATCTAACTTATCAATTGTTTTGTAACTTTGTTCAAAATACTTTTTTCATTATCATTGGTATGATAACGCCAGCTGTAAATGAGGAAAGAAATGTTTTAATGCCACTTGAGTATGGAACGAAGGAAAACTCTGACCACTGTGAAACTAAATTGTCCTTCCATCCCTCAAGTATAAGAAATACCTGACTTGCTGCAAATTTGGGAATGACAATCATTGTCGTTTTGGGACACATTTAATTAAATGATTAACTAGAGTGGTTCGGTTGATTATTACTGGCTAGTCACCCAGCGTCCATCGAGACTAATAGATCTTCGTGAGAAGGTTTTAAAGAAGCATATATTCATATTTGTCTGAAGGGAGCTGTTAAATTGTCACTTTAAAATGCTCAGAATTCTTGGCATTAGAGTAGAAAAATTTCCTTTATCACATTAACTGAGTAATATGCAGGGAAAAGCCACATTTATCATGGAACAGATGCTCTCATTTCTTCTAATAGATTTTCAATAAAAAATAATGCCTCTGCTAGCCAATTATAGCAAAAAGTCCGAATTGTTAGTTGGTTAAAAAATTTTAAACTTGATAATTTTGTTGAAATACTCCGTCGGTTTCATCCTATTAATAGAAATTCGCCTAAAATTCTCAGAACGCATTTGTGGAAGATGATTAGAATGTGGATAAGTATTGAGAATAGCATTAGCACACGCAAATGTGGAAATTAAAAATCTTATCTTTCGCAATACAATTTATGCCTCCTCTCCTTCCAGGCCATTGAAGACCAATGTAGACTTATCCCTTGGTGACTCTAGAATAAAAGGAAATGAAAGTTACTGGAAAGCAATTGAACACTTTTACAGGCAGTTCAAAATAATGAATAGCAAAACCATCATTGTTAGCTGTTTTATTTGAATGGGAAAATCTNTTTCTTCTCTTTGAAATTAATGCGCTCAGTAGATGTCAACACCTTCTTTATCATTCCTCTTCAACCACTTTTCAATTACGCTAACTTTATTCAAGGCTTAACCGCGTTATATTAAAATGTGTTCTATTTATGACTAGTATTGTGAAAACCATTTTACTGAGTGTCCAGATAATTGTCGAAAGATTAGCGGTTACTCTAAATTCAGTAATATTTAACTCTAATATCTCGATTGCAATGGACTAACTACTTCATAATATTGCCATAATATTTGAGGTTTGATTTAAAAATGAACTCTTTAGCTCTCTTAGGACCGTAGGGGTAACAAAAGGTGCTATTGCCGTTGAAAATATGTTCAATACGTGTCTATAGACTTTGCCTGATACCATCGAAACTCACCACGTCGACAACAGTCTGAAGTGAGACACGCGTGAGTACGGTTGGGGGTATTTTTCAAAAACAAATTCGAAAGTTAAAGGGCCATTGATTAATCTAGAAAACACTGTGACTTGAATTTGCTGTATATTTAACTCAATTAGATGCGTTCCAGATTATTAACGTGCTCCTTCACTTAGCAATCAGATCAGATTGGGTTATTTTTCATCTATTCCGTTTATTAGTTAACGTAGAATCGGCGTTTATTTTGTTTGCCTCTCAGGCCCACTCTGTGCACATCTTACAATTTTCGAGGAGTAAAGACCCTGATCTCTTTTCTGTGCATTCGCTTGTGCCAATAATCAAGTTCCCATTAATAAGATCGATTTGTCAAGACGCTTTACATTACATCAACTTGAAAGGAAAATCGGTACAGTAGTGTAGATGACCCACACCTATTAAGCATATCAAGATCCAGCATCGGTAAAATTTCACTCTCAAGCAAAACTCTAAACGACAGTAGCATATAATTCCGCATTTTCTGATATTCTTATATTAATACAAGTTAATTAGCAACACGCAAATTAGGCATGATCCAGTGAAGTGCGCTAAGTTTACTTACTTTTTGAATTGATCGGTGTGTTCCTAATTTATCGAAATAACCTAGGACACACACTAAGCCCATTACACAATCATGCATTATACAGCTGTGTCGGAGAATAGTGGTGTTGTGTGTGTGTGTGTGTGGTTGTGATTGTGATTGTGATTTTCCTGATATAAATCAAAACTCACGTTGTGGCAGTCGTGAACACCTAGTAGATAGCCTGGGCGGAAGTAGCAATTGGAGAGAAAAAAGGATATGCAGAAGTTGTGTTTGCGTAAATATGGAGGAGAAATCAGAGGGAGAGGGAGGAGACCGCGAATCATAACCTCCGCTCTGGAAACAAAGGGTTTAGAGGTAAATTTTTTAGGGCGTGATTCTCTACGGCCGTATTTGTGTTTTAGGCTTCACTCAGATAATTATGCACAAAATGTTTTTGGCACTGAAATAAAGAAACGGGTGGTTGACATAATCTAAACACAACCTAGAAGATAGACTCACAGTAATCATCCGAGATACTGTTTGATAGTTCGATTTTGGAAAGTCCTTCAAATGACCAGACCTCATAATTTTAATTCGTCAAAGAGACAATTTCGCATTCTTGAAGAAGAGGATAATAATTTGGTGTAAATGAAATCACAAATATTGATTTTTATTACATTTGACAAATACTTGTTGGATCGATTTCTACAAGTAAATCCGAACTAACCAGTTGTGGGATCAGGGTTCATTTCAAAAAATACTATGGAGCCTTTATGATTTCATTCCATCTTATCTTAATATCAGTGCCCATGCAATTGATTTGGACTCGAACTAACCACTCCTGACTATACAGAGAGGAAGTTTATCGCCTCCTTCTCTTGAACACTTTCGGAATACTGAATCATATCCTCTATAGAATAGAAACCTGTCAATAAGCAAGCAAAGTTAAGAACAAATATTGACTTTTAATATTCATTCTATGGGGTGTGCGGTAGACATACCTCCATGTGGTGCACACTGTGCAACGTATGCTTGTACGACAAAAAGATCCATAAACCGACAGTTGACTTCTGACTTCAAACTACCATCACCCCACTGTATGTCATTTCCAACCGCTTTTACAATACTCACGTTACCATTTTCTCTACGTCTATGTCTGTCCGCCTCTTTTGTATCTGTGAATCATTTTTCCGTTAGCTTCATACCCCCCCACCTCTGTAAAACCCGAAGTAAACTAAAGGACTAATGATAACTATTACAATGTCTGCCATTTGTCATAAATAAATTTAATTATAATAAGATAACATTAAATATTGGAAAACACTGTTATGATAGATATTTTAACAACTCAACTCATAAATCGTTGATATTTTTATTCACAACCAAGTGAAAATACAAGGTTATAACAACAATCTCCCTCTAAGATTTAACCTGATACCGGTCAATCTTTGTCAGGCTTCGATCAAATAATCATCGACAAAATGTTTTTGGCACTGGAATAGAGAAAAGGGTGGTTAATTTAATCTAAACACAACCTAGAAGGTGGGCTCACAGCGAATTTCTGTGGTACTGTTTCATGGTCGCAGTTTCCAATGTTCATTAAAAATCACTAAAGCATCTGAAAAGACTTAGCCTCTAAGAACGAACTTTCTAGAATGGACAATATATCTCCAAAAGTTATTTTAATATGATGGTATTTATTCATCGATACGAAGGAAAAGTGAGCCTACTCATCCAACTTTATTCATCGCTAAAGTGAAAATTACTTTGATGTTATTAGTAAACCTCTCAACATGTCAACACTACAAAAAATAGAAGGTTCACTTCTATGGTTAGTAAACACACCTGAATATTATTAAACTATAGTTATTGACCTATTTTTCACTTTTATTTGTTAATGGTAAGTTGAGAAGACCAAAATTAAGGACTTTTCTAGAAAGTTCAGAACTTTATTTATTTAAATCAAATGACAGGCTTTATGATAATTATCATCAGCCCCTTATTTGACCTCGAGCTTCACAGAGGGGAGGAACATCAAAGGTACAAAAAGTCGAGAGGGGGGGAAGAAGAGTTATACACAGATGTAAAAGAGGCACATATAAAGGTAGAGAGAAAGGTAAGTTGAGTACAGTGAAAGTGGTGGAATATGACATACAGTGAGGTCATGGTAGTTTGAAGTCAGAAGACTTTTTGCCGTATGGGTATACGTTGCCCAGGGTGCATCACTTGGAGCTAAGTCTATCGCATGCCCCATGTTCAGAACTCAATTATAGGATTTTACCGGGTTGTTCTTGATTAGTTTCCCATTTGACCTGCCATTCTTTTCACGAAATGATTTATCACCATCTTTGAATTTGAAAAAGGACTCTTAACTGACTATATTACAAAATCGCAAATGGCAATATTGTAGTGTAGAGTTGATTGATGATAAACAAAATCTTCGCATAAAGCTGTATTATGAAATACTTCCATTTAGTCAAGGCCATTAAGAGTAAATGCGTTAAGACTCAATCCTTCAATGAAATTTTGAGATAATTACCATAATGATAGAACAATCTTATATAAAGGTCTCGTCCAAACAGAGTTGAAAGGCCATTCTCGATTTAAGAATATAATTATCTGCATCGAGAGTAATCGTTATATGCTAAATATTGTATTGCTGTTAAAATGATGGATCAAGATAGGGTATATATGAAATTCACACTCTTGTACTTGATTGTACCTCTAAATTGGTTGGGACTATGAAGTTATCTAGTGAAGGCGTGATATATTGATCGCAAAAGTGATAATATGTTTATATATTCAATATTGCTGAATTTTCTCGAAAAAAAGACTTCTTGTTTTGAAGGATTAAAACTACTATGAACTTCTCCTTAAACTTGCAATCTCTGGCTTCCAAATAAAGTGAAAAGGGTCAAAAGGATTCTGGGAGCAACGTTTATTTATCGATAGGTCACTCAAGTCACCTAATTATGAATTCATGTCCTAGAATGTTTTCTAAATGGTTGATTAATGTCCCAAGGCTAACTTACATGCTTAGTGACATGAAATACAATGAGTCCTTGTGTACAATGTCCGGCACTATTTAACTGTGTTTATGAGCTTACGGTGGTTAGCTTTACAACCCAAGTCATTTTTTCTTTTAGCGATTAAGAAGGTCGAATGATCAGATATTTATTAATTTATTTATATCAAATTGCAGGTGTTTTGATAATTATCATTAACCCTTTAGTTGACCTCAGGATTCACAGAGAGGAGGAGGAACATCAAAGTGAAAATGATCGGGAGGGGGGAGCAGAAGAGTGTTTTAAAGATGTAAAAGAGGCAGACACAAAGCTAGATAAAAGGTGAGATGAGTACTGTGAAAGCGGTTGAATATGAAATACAATGGAGTCATAGTAGTTTGAATTGGGATGTCAACTGCCGATTAATAGACTTTTTGGCGTAAGAGTATACGTTGCCCAGAGTGCACCACGGCTTTCTTGCGATAGAGATGAAATGACGATCCATTTCAAATCAATCATATTCAATTCACAAATTATTTCAGATTATTCCCCTTTGGTCATATTGATGTTTTTCTAGTGCTCGTCATAATAAAGTTTATCTTCCTTAGTGAGAAGTACTAATCAGAAATTCTGGCTCTAAGTTGAGTTTCTTATCATATAAGTGCTATTAAGGACGCCTCATTAAAGATTGTCAAAATGATATTTGAAAATGCCTTAATCAATAATAGGAGTCAGCAAGTCAATCTGCAGGTACGCAATTTTCCATGTATGTCAATGACTTATTAAAGTTAGTGAAAGTATGGCAAATGTAGCCAGTGGCCAAGACCAGTGTTAAAAAATGCGTGATAAGATTGATGCGAAGCTAATGTTATTGCTCGTAGTGAATGGATTATCTATTTTTTCTTTATTTTTATTTTGAAAATAGTAATTTAGACGCTCAACTTAATTTAGACCAAATAGATGTTACCATTTTAACAAATTTGGGGTATGTGATAGACTAACCTCCACGTGGTGCACCCTGGGCAATGTATACTCATACGACTAAAAAGGTCCATAAACCGACAGTTGACTTCGGACTTCAAACTACCATAATCCTATTATATGTCATATTCTACCACTTCCACAGTATTTAGCATACCGTTTTCTCTACCTGTCCGTCTCCTTTTCATCTGTAACTCATTCTTCTGTTCCCCCTCTCTACTTTTTTGTGCCTTTGATGTTCCTCCCCTCTGTGAAGCCAGAAGTCAACTAAGGACTAATGATAACTATCATAAAGTCTGCCATTTAATATAGATAAATAAATTCTACCAAAACCCCCCTTCTTATTGCATTATATTTGATAGATTGATGCGTTAATAAACATTGAAAGAAATATAAAGTCACTTAAATCAATATTATTTCATGAGATTAAGTAAAGAATTCCACTTCTAGATAGCCTGCGGTTGATTAAAAACTTTTATTCAGAAATAAAATATAGTCACTAACCATTTTGAGCACAGTATTATTTTCTAGCTCGACTTTCACTAGAAAACACTTACGCTTAAATGGCTCCTAAGTAAAGCCCAAAGTTAATATCATTAATAATCTTTTTGAGTTATTTTCGAATGGTTATGATATTTTTATTTGGAATATGCGAAGTTTTCTAATAAGCTTTAATCTATTATATTGTTTATCATAAATTAATCTTATTTCTCGACACAGTGTGTACAATCTGATTACACCCAATTTAGTTTCAAAATCTTATTGACTATATATATATATATAATAATGGAAGTTTTCCCACAAAAGAAAATTTATCAAAAAATACTTTGAAAGCGTTCACGTGCGTCAACCATTGGCAGAGCCAATCAAATTTTAGGTACTTACTGATTGGCTGAAGAACTAGCAGCATCGCGGGCATAGTCTGCCTACGTGACTGGTCCAATTGCTAGGTCAGCTGATTGGTTGCCTCAATAGTTTTCTTGCCATTTATAAAGCCCCTGACCGACTGAGCGTGATTGTCGCTTGCGGCAAAACATTTGAGCTCGAATTTCTTCATGCGCCCACTCAACTAAAGTCTTTCGATAGGAAGGCGTACACACTTGAGTGAACTTCGATGGTTTCTGAACTAGGTCTCATCTACGCTGAAGGAAAACACTGGACTGGATCTATGATTGAACTCGACTATGGACATCAAGAGTTTAAGTTCAAGAAAATTCGTAACTGGATGGACTCTGTAGAAGAACCTTCCTTCAAATGTACCTCACATCCTAGTAATAGTCGCAAAAATAGTCAAAGAGGGCTACTAACTAGTGGTTTATTCATGGAAAATTTCCTTGAATCAGCCTCCCGTGATATGCCGGATGGGACTCCCAATGGCACTGCTCTACCACCCTCTTTGGCCCGTTATATTCAGCAATTGGTAAAGGAAAAAGATGGAATAAGGCACTCAATAACAAGTCTGCTGCCAAGTGAGATACAGGAACCATTTGGATATGAGTTGTGGCATAGGAAGGCGCGTTGTCGAAGTTGTGAACCTCAGGCCAAAAGTTCCCAGTTTGGTTGTGCCGCTTTATCCACCTTTTTTGAACATTTCTTCCTTAATCTTCAAGACCGACTAACCAAAAGCAATTCATCCCCCCCACCCCGTAAACGTCTTTCCCTTTCGGACTCTGAAATTTGCTACGCAAAAGATCTACCGGAACCGACCCCGAAAGAGCCTTTAGAACGTATTACGACTGTGGAGATTATTCCAGAAATTTCAGAAGAGACCACTACCGTAGAATCAAGTGAATCTCTCGATTCGCCTGAAGAACCTACGAAGGTCCCAATTTTCGAAGCTGGAACATTGGAAGAAAATAATGGTGAAGAAATGAAAGAAAATAAGGAATGCCCAACTGAGCCAGTTGCTGTGAATCAACCTACTCCAAGCTCAGAGGAAGTGGAAAAGCATCTAGATCCTCCTGTTATTAAAGTGAACAAAAAGAAAAAGTGTGTGCGGTTTGCTGATGATGTCGGCTGTGAGCTGTGTCAAGAAAAGGTTATAACTGATACTTCTTTGCCTCCAAATCTTCACCTATGTAAGTTTCTCATTCCTTACTCGCATTTTCTGTCTTTACAACAAGTATCACGGGCTGTATTGCAAATGCAAATCGTACGATTGTCACGCAGATTATGACAATAAAGTACATATGAATTCCAAGAGGCATTCCATCATAAAATTTTAGTTATTTAAGGAAATTGAATTTTGTGGGAAGAGTCGGTTACAACCGTTTCAAATTCATCAACTAAATGTTTGTTTTTTATCTGTTGATTAGCCAAGTGTCGGGGAGGGGGGGGCATTAAACTGACCTTACGAAAGTGCAACTTACTTAATAGCTTGGTTATAGAGTCTTAAGAGAGACGTAAATACCGATAGTTATTCTTGAATGGCTTAGCAAAATCAGCAAATCACGTACTTCTCATAATAGGAAAAGTATAATTAACAATAGGTGATATTTCTAACGTTATTTATAGCATGAATTTGGAGGCAGCTAATTTCCAATTTACTTTCAGCATTCGACGACGATTTCCGCGACCTTGGAGATGATTTATTGCCAGGTGTAGTTAGGCCCGCATTCAAGGCGTTAGTGCCTAAAGTCAATAGCTTGCCAGATATAATGAAAATTCCACCTCCAGTACCAAAACTTCATCACTCAAACAGCTCCAATGGAACACTAAATTTAGCCACGCCAAAATCTCCTCTTACATCGCCTACCACTGGTTATGCCAATTGGAGAATCACATTTGCCCAGCCTGCTGCTCAATATCTGGCTTTTCGACAGCGTCTTGATTCTAAATTCGTCTCGCTTGAGAATGTCACCTTGACTAATCGAACAGAAAACACCAACAACCTCTTCATCTACGGTAAAGCCAAGGTGAAGAATATCGCTTTTGAAAAAACTGTCAAACTGCGTGTAACCACTGATGGTTGGAAGAGTTATAAAGACTACCCAGCTGTATATAATATTCAAACTCCAATCGCAAGCAGTGCTAACTCACTTTACGATCAGTTTATGTTTAACTTCAGTGTTGACATTTCACAGATGCCCGAACCTAGAGAGGTGCAGTTTGCAGTATGTTTTCAGGCTGGACACAATGGGGAAAGCGGTGAGTACTGGGATAACAACGATGGCTGCAATTATGTGATCGTAGAGCAGTCAGTTTCACAGGCGGTTGGCCCATATGGTTCTTTGCAGAATCACCCACCGGCGGGCACAGGGAGCCCTGAGGTGGGTGGAAGTGAACAAAATCCACCCGGTACTGCCTACACATCGGATTATCGGCCCAACTTCAATTCCTTCTCCTCACTCACTAGCTATTCATCCTGGCAGCATTATTCCTCGGAGTCCATGTACTACTAGACTGGGTTGAATAAATTTACGACGGAGACGCTGTAAATAAATCCAAATTTGTCAATTTTCGACCATTATTCTCTACCTTCTTCCTTTTGCTCGAACCCAACCTCTCCCTCCCCCCTCCCTTCTTCTCCTTTTTCTTTTAGAAACACTGTCTTTCATAACATCCATGACTCATAACTTTCGCATATTTTTTCATTTCTCTCACTCTCATTATTTCCTAACTGAAGAGGCCGGTTCTATTTTGTTTGAAATGGTAGAAAAGTGGATATATGGTAGAAAGGTCCCGTCGCTCAATTTCACACACAAACACTCTCTCTCTCTGAAAAGGAAAAAGGTAGTCACTAATGCCGTCCTCTTGCAAATAGCCTCACTGTATACTCATTGACAGTGCTTAACATTCAGGCACAAAACAATATTTTTTTAATTAACCATGCCATGTTTTTACAAGTTCCATACTAGTTATTCTACTGAGTCCTCTATCCTTCCCACTTGCCCTCCCCTCCCCGCCCAACAGCGTTTCCACAATTGACCAACCGCTTACACATCCACGCACACAACTCCAAACATGATTCTTTCAGCCAATGGACGTTACCCCATTTTGCACTGAAATGCAATGCAACCTTTGCTATATTTGCTAGAAGAATCTCCTTTTAATCTGCGTTATCGAGGATGATGTAGTTTATTCAAAGAGCAGGTACGGAGGTACTTTAAGTTATTTAGTCCCAGATTGAAATATTTTTTTGAAGTTGTGTACTATTACTTAGCTTAGATAGCCACCTGAACTTTAAGAATTAACGCATTTACGTATTAAGCGTAAACAGTTAAATATTCTCTCCTAATAAAATACTAAGTTTTGGGGAGATTTAAGATGAAAAGCACGATGGTTAAGTCACGTGCAGTTGGTCATATTGGTATTTTTAAGACCAAATGATGAAGAAATTTAACTATTGTTGTCATAGTTAGGGCTTCGGTGCAGAATATATTGGTTTAGACTCTAATATTGATAGGTTAGCTTATTCAAAGATAGCAGAAGGTAAGTAAATTGTAACCAATATAGATTTTGGTACACTCGTTCAAATGGTAGGATCACATAGTAAGAGCGTTTGTCTGAGTGTGGTTTGGATAATTTCGACTTACAATTAATAAGCTACAGGCGTTTTACTATAAGAGAACTGCGTATATTTTTCATTTTGGCATAAAGGCAAATTATGCTTTCTTTGAAGCTTGGCTTAACAATATTTCTAAGAGAAATTGTACTCTTGCTGCTAGCCTATTTAAAGTATTCATAGGAATCGGGAGTCTATTGTTGGGATATACTATTTGCACTCTTGTGAAAAATTGATTGAGTCATCAACCAAAGGTGTCGTTCAAATGAATAAAGAAACTTGCTTTCCTGATCATACATATTACACAAATTGGCCATTCTATTCAATTTATTTACAGACAATAGAAGTCTGAAGTAGCCAATACCGTTAATTTAATTTGTGCATTTTTTTCTTGAAGGCTTTGAAGAGGACATAAGAATTGGAGTGAAATGTTCCTTCTATTGGCCAATTTTGTTAAAGCTGCTAATTCCAGCAACTACAAACTGGATAAATCCTCCCCTCACCAGTTGAAACAGAGTAGACTAAATGAATTCACTCCTTTTAAAACAACGGGATTAGATTCAGGTTCTTGAGATTATACAATAAAGATCATCTTATTAGCCTAACCTAGTGTTTTTTGCCTCGGGTTATTATCAGTAATCCCACACGTCTTAGTTTCCGAGATTTTAACGCCCAAATTCTAGTTTCATGAAAATGCATTCAAACGCACTCACGCGTGTTTTATAGAAGATTGATGCCGATGAGATAAGTTTTGGCGATATCTGGCAATGGATATAACCGTATTGAACATGCTGCAAACTGCAACAGTGCCTTCTGTTATTCTGAAAGAGGACCGTACGATCCTAAGGGTGTCAAAGGGTCAATAGCTGAAAATAAACATGATCTAATGAATACCGACCTGGCATATCGGTCAAGTCCTGTGGCAATAGCAAAATTAGATGTGAAATTAAATAAACCTTACCTTTTGAGAGTTGATCTATATTACCGGTATAGCTTGATCTTTGCCCTTTGGTAGTATTTGTGCTGGTATGCTAGTGTCAAATTTAATTAACCAGTCACATCTCATCACAATTTTCAAACGAATAATAAGAAGATACGAATTTGAGACATAAAGCACATTGATTTAACTTGAAATTGAAATTGAGGGAGGTGTTTTTCGTGCGACCTAATGAAACAATTGTTCAGATAAAGAGATCCTCAAAGAGAATGAAGAAAAAAGTAGTTAGGAAATCGTGTCCAAGTTTCATTCATGTGAATAAGTAATTGCAGTTGTTCTTTTGATTTATTTGACTTGAAGATGAACTTTTTTCACGTGATAGTCATAAGGGTGAAACATATTTATATCATACCATCCGTACCAGCAAATAAACAGTGTTGTGTCACTAATCGACAGCTCACAAACTTAACTGTCAAGTATCACTTCAATTTTTCTTATGTATCAATATGTAAAAAAATGTCTGTGCTTGTAAAAATGAAATTTCGCCAAAAATGTGCGAACGGTTAGAGACAATGATATAAGTGTAAAATGTGACAAATAATGAGAAATATTATCTGCATTTGAGCACTCATCGAGTTCTTAAAGACTTTATCTTCTAAATAATTAAAACCACGAAAAATGACCACTTTCGAATCCACCGATTTAGAGATTAGGAAGTGGAGTCATGCTGCGGTATTTTAATTTTTTAAGCACAACTCACTACGATAGTACTAACTGAGCTGAAAATTCGGTTAATTTTTTCTACAGCTAGAAGGAATGTCCACAATATTAAATTGACAAACTAATAGTCTGAACACTTAACTAGTAGGCACAATGCCAAGGGCGTTTTAGTAGTCTTGAATTAGGGGATGTACATCACGTTTTGTCCAATCAAGAGACCACCTCGAAACTAAGACCGATGGCTAAATTCAACGAGTTCTGGAAAACGCTTCCCGTTTTTGAGGCTTTAAAGCACAAAATATTCATTTCATATTTATTCTACTCTGTGATTGGTAACGCCTACACTTTTTATAAATTTGTAGGTAGGTCTTAATTTCGAAAAATTCCAGTCTCTTTCCTCATCTGTTTATTTATCTCTCAAGCAAATTTACCTTCCAATAGCCGCATCCTTGGCATTCGTGCCTTCAATCGACCTCCAACCGGGCAGTTTATTTTGGGACCACAATAGTGGCTTAGAAGTCTTTGGAAATACGCACACAGCCTAATTGGCTAGTGGCCCTGGATCCATCCAATCAATGAAAGAAAAAATATGTCCATCACCAAATACTTGTGGGGAGTGTACACGGTTTGATTAAATAAGGCCGCAATTTCTACACATTCATCTACTTGGGGTTTAATTGAATCTGCTCACTAAAGTAAAAGGCGTGTAAATATTTAAAACGATTATTTTACTAATTGCTCAATTAATATATTCTATCCGAAAGCAGTGAGTTAATAAATCTGTTTTCTATTGTTTTAATTGGTTCTCTAATCTACCCAATTAATAGCAACTGGGAGACTGAGCAAGAATGGAAAATATAAACCGTTTTAATAACTCCTCTGCTTTGAGCGGCAATTGAAATAGCAATTTAGGATCAGGAATAATTAGCTGCCAGTAAACAGGAAAGAGGATGCAGTTACAAGATTTCAACTTTTTTCAACCTTCAACTTGTGATAAGTTGATGGTGATAATTTTAATTAAATCTCTGAGGGATCTGAGGGTCCAATTTACGTCAAAGTAGCAACTTTTTTATTCTTGCCTTGAAATTGTGAACGCATTTCAATAACACACAAATCCTTATTTTACACTAATTGAATTAACATACTCGGTCGTTTAGTTTTAGTGATAAAAGCCCAGTATTTGCTTGCATATAGTAACTTAGCGAACATAGCCGCACATGTATACTTTCTTGGTAAAACAATCGTTTCCCTTGTAAGCGTGATGAGAAGAATATGCTCATGGATCTTTAACAGAGTGCGATAACGTTTCAACGTTTTACTTCTAATTACATGGATACTTTATTTTCTCAATTCATGCCACCAATAACTTCATATAAACTCAAATGCCTTCTTTCTATAAACAAGAGACTCTTGGGAAGAGACATAAAATAGATCAATTTGAAAAAACTAATCTGTCCACTTCTTGCTTGGTCTCTGGAATTGGTAAGACCTCCCAGGGGCTCGATGATACTTTTGTGGTTTAGGGTGTGTCCCCCAATTTATTCACGTATTTAGGTAGTGATCAAAAAATACCCTCAATTTGCTTATATTGTAAAGACCATATGTTGGCATGATTGAGTCTGATTTGCATTACTTGTTTATAAAGTGAGCTCAATCTATGTAGCACAGAAGTAGACATGAGCTTTTATTAAAAAAATAAACAGATTTTAGTTATGTTAGGACGATGAGTAGGTGAATATTGCATAAGATCACTTCGATTTCCCAAAAGCTAGACTTTAACTGCTCTCCAGGCAAAAACTCATGAAATTTGAATTCTGTAACCAGGACAGCCAATTTTGTAAATATTGCGCCACTCGAATCGCACAATCAAATGGAGAAGGACATTTTGTCCACTTGGTATTCCTTCAATCGTCTCTTGGTTCCTCCATTATTTAATATATTAACTATATAGTAACCAGCTATGCTATTTCTCGAAGATAAAGGTCCATTGATTTCCATTTTTGTGGGTAGTTTTAATAAAAATGACAAGTCTTCGAGCAATGGAGAATCTTAAATAGATTTTTATAGTCTTGTCAGAAAATTATCAATTCATTATTTATCTATTCCGAAAATTCAAGTAGATATGGGCAATCGATCAACTTTTATTTATTAAATCTAAGCTACTTTTTCTTAAAGTAATTGGACTAAATAATTAACATCTAGTATTTATACCATATCCTTTATATAAATTAAGCTTTAATAACGGAACTAGATTTGTCAAATCTATCCAATTACAAAATCTTTTAGAGGTAGGGCTTTCTGGCTAATGGTGCTAATAAATAAAGTATAATATTTTGATTGATATGACATATAACTAAAAAATCAATACATTGCCTTGAGATTGCAAACAATTTTCGATACCAAGAGTATCAAATTCGAATACCACGCCTGTTGAAACGCCGGTGTGCGATGTTCTTGAAATCGTCATAGTTCGTCTGGACAAAAGGAGGATTTTTGCCAATTTTTATTTTTTTATGATCAAGATTGTAAATAAACGATCTAATGCAGTTTCTGCATCAAGTTTCGCGCATTTCAACTAAAATATTTGGCATATATATAGTAAAATAGCAACTCTACCTATTGAAAGATCATATTAATGATGGGCGGTTCGACAAAATGCTGCGTAGCTTTGAGTTAAGGAGGTATTCTGGTCTAGAGACATTAATTCTAGATAATTTTTGAAGTGCTGTAACAAAGATAGCAATATTTATATTATCAATTTTTTATACATTAGAAGCATGCAAAAAAATAAACAAATTCAAAAATTCAAAATTCCGTTAGTTATCAGCGGATGGAGTTCAGCGTCTCAAAACTTTGGTGCGTGACCATACCCATGATTTTGACTCTCCTAGCAATCTGAAATCAAAAAAATAAAAAAAGATTACCAATCTACAATAATGTCGCAGTGTCTGGAACTACGGAAAAGTTACAGAAATGTTTATTACAAAATGGCGACTCCCTAAAGCAAAAAATTTTTGTACCACTTTTTTGAACATTTTTCGATTTTTTAAAAATCGTAAAAATGAAAATTTTGGGGTGGCCGTAGTTTCGGACGTAGACAAGTCCCTAAAAAAGACTCTCTTAAAATTTCAATTAAATTGGTTCGGCAGAACCTGAGAAATCGTAGGTATCAGATTCTAAAAACAGTTCTGAGAAAAACGCGTTTAAAGTTTCAGGTAAAATTTTTGCAGTCTAAGTCATAAAATTATATTTTAACTTACATTTATTCAATCTGCCATTCCTGCTGCATACATCGGACCTTCCTGGACTTCGAAAAAACTATTTTCGGCGTTTCTGTTTTCTATTCAAGCAGTTCTGACCTCCTTTGATGCGCTGAATGCTCGTATCTCGGAGCGGTCAGTCTGGGCGTTGTCTCGTCTGATAGCAAATGCATGAGCTTCTGAACCAATTTTCACTCCCATAATCGTCATCATCTTCAATATCGGTATAAAACCTTCATCACAAATACACACAGAAATAAATGTTGCAATTGCAATGATCTGAGACCCGGAATGGATATGCTTTGGAGCGAACAGACCCGGAATGGATATGCTTTGGAGCGAAAGTCCATATCAGCGAGTTTAGAGACTCATTATTATTTTGAGTTTCGGAACCCAAACATCGAATCAATAACTCTTCTGATGATAAACTTCGAAGGATTTGTCAACGAATGGACACGATGAAATGTAGCGTAGACTATCGCAACTGCATTGCAATGCAATTTTGGACCCGAGTCCGCGTTGAGCCGTTCTTGAAAATCTAATCTAATCGTATGTAGTACACGAAACAAACGAAGAAATCACTGAAAAGACCGTGAAAAACTCCAAAACACAGTAGCCGTAATTATTATCTATAATCACCTCTTCATCATTTGATTTCCTCAATTTTGCTGCTGATGCACTTGTAAAATTGGTGCTTTCCTGTTCCGTAAATCTATTGCCGTGAAATATTGGGTTGGCAACTAAGTCATTGTTGTTTTTGTTGTCGGATTCGCTATACTTTCTTTTGTTTTGTTAACGTGGCCAGAGCATCTAACCCATATTTTCTTCCTACTGTATGGGCTTCTAGGTTAATTAGTAAAAAATTTTTTATTTAGTTCTTTAGTTTTGTTTTTATCCCAATTTAAAAATGAAAGAACAGGACGTGCACTTCCGACACATTTTATTGTTTTACTTCCGAAAAGGCAGGAACGCATCGCAAGCACAAAAGAAGTTATGTGCCGTATATGGAGATGAAGCCTTAAAAAAAGGCAGTGTCGAAATTGGTTTGAAAGATTTCGTTCCGGTGATTTTTCACTGAAAAATTCACAACGATCTGGCCGCCCAGTCGAAGTGGATGAAACCCATATCAAGGCCATTATCGATTCAAATCGTCACAACACAACATGAGATATTGCAGAGAAGCTGCTCAATGTGTTGCATACATGCATTGAAAAAAAATTAAAAACCCTTGGTTATGTCAAGAAACTTGATTTATGGATCCCTCACCAGTTANATATATATATATATATATATATATAACGGAACAAAAGGGGTTACTACGAAGCATAGATTTAGGTAGTCGGAGAACCCATTATGTCTTTTGTTCGATTAGTTGCAGCCCAACCGATTTGGATCCCCGCTCAGCAAAATACTTATTTCTCCGAAAATAATTTGAATTTTGGAAAATCCTCTCGTAGACATATTCTTAAATAGTTAAACTATGAAAATATGAAAAAAAAGAAAATCAATTTTTTTTATTTCTAGACTAGAATACCCCCTTAATGATTAAGGTGTATGAGACAAATTTTTTTGTTTTTTTACATTCTCTTATAACATTTATTTAAAATGTTTGAATTAAAATGTGCTAGCTCTAGAGATGCCTTTCAAAATTTGCAGACTGCTTTAGAGTTTTGAATAATCAAATGAATACTGGAAGTGGGCACGCATTGAATAGCTCTACTTTCGACAAATCTAATTTCTAAAAGAATTTGAATTGATTTTTACCTAAATTTGTAGGAAGTATTAGTTTGTACGCGAATTTCACGCTTTCTGATCAATTTTGTTATTTATGCCATTTCTAATTCCTTTTTATGATTTTTCATTACCTAAATAATGCTCTTTTGGAAGAGGATTCCATGGTTTATGGTGAAATTTCCATAGGTTTAACAAATCATTCGAGAAAAGAATGAATGGTGAAAATGTTACTGCCACGTCACATAAGAGGACATTATGTGCCGAGTTCCAAATATGCTTTTAATAAGATTAATGATCTTCAATATGCGCGACAAATACTTTTTTTACACTTTCGATATAACATGTTACTTTGCGTAAACACAGCGCGTTCAACTGCTTCCGGTTAAAACCAGATCATGCCAACAACATTCACTAAAATTTCACGAGCTGGTCAAAATGCCAATAGCTGGGAGGATTCCAAAATCTTAGTCTAATTTACCTTGTCATTAAACTTAGAGGCATGGAATATTCTTTTAATATTAAAAACCTTCAGTAATAAGGGGTGTGGCAACGTATACTCATACGACAATGAAAGTCTATAAACCGGCAGTTGACTTCTGACTTCCAACTACTATGACCCGACATTATGTCATATTACACCACTTCACAGCACTCATCTCACCTTTTCTCTATCTATACGTCTGTCTGTCTCTCTTACATCTGTGAATTACTGTTCTGTTCCTCTTCTCGAATTTTCCCACTTTGATGCTTCTCCCCTCTGTGAAGCCCGAAGTCAACTAAAGGGCTAGCGATAATTATCAAAACGCCTGCAATTTGAAATAAATAAAATTTCAATAATAAAAAGCTGCTTAGACCTTCCAAGTCCACTTAGTAAATTTGTTTTCAAACATTATCTTGGGTCAAGAGTGAGGATCATTGTGTCCCACTATTGAGAAACTCGGATTTTGTCGGTTCCTTCGTTAAATAAAATTAAGTTCTTCATTTAGTCAGGCAGGCAAGCATTTTAAACACAGAGCCACCAGCACACTAAACAATCATCAGTTCTTCTTCAACACCGAATACACTGACCCAAAAACCAGCTGAAAATTTTCACCCTGCAAAATATGGTCTCATTGGCATGCAGACCGGTGAACTGGAATAAAGTCGAGGTCGTGGCTAGTAAATCAATATAAAAGGTTGTCTTTCGTTTGGTCCCTATTAAAGCTGTGAACATTGGACATTATTTTCTAATTGTAGTGGTAGTCATATCGTCTCATTGACCTGTAAGTGCGCTGTTGCATCTTAAAAGCCCCTCTTCAGTTACGTCATATCCAGAGATTCACCCACTTAGTTTGGTAGTCCCTGGAAGTATACCGTTTTTCGAAGACACAGACTTCATACTATTCACATCCACTAGTACCTGGAAGTGACCTTGCATCTCATCGTACTTGCCTTTCGTTCAGGAAACCTCCTCCTCTACATCGTATTTTCACCTTATCAGTTAATACCAATTGAGAGAACCAAGAATTTGGTATGAGGCATGCAATCCGGAGTAAGTCAGACTGCTTTACCCCTCTAACATATGGCTTTTGTGAATTTTCTTAAGTTTGCAAAAATTTGTAGCAAGCTGGAAGTGAGAATTTAACGAAATGTTAGACTATCCAGCTTTTCAAATTCCACGTGAAGTTTATTACGAATGGGAGTAGAGGTTATGGTCTAACCTCGGTCAGTTAAAAGGACTTAATAACAATAATATTTGGATGGATACAGTTGTTTCTGCTTGGTTTCAAATTAATAAGCACTTACTAAAGATTAACGAATGTTCCAATACGTTTAGAGCATTATTACTTTAAATAAAAATATAATTGCGAAAGGTTTTAGGAAATACTATGAAATATCATGAGCAATAGGGATGGAGTAAAAAATAACTAATTATTTTATTTAGAAATTTCAATAATTGTTATTTAAAATTATGCTTGGTTATTAAAATACACAAAACTTATGGGTAATTGCTGGAGATAATGTGTACGAAAAATAGAAAGCGTTTTAGTTCACTCAGAATTTGGAACCTCGAGGGCTATAACAGATTTGTTTTAATATTCAATGATTTCAACAGGTAATGAAGGCAAGTGGTGACCAAACGTCATCCCATTATCTTGTGTTTCAGAGTGAGTTTGATCAACTACCCCCTATCCCCCCAGCCCCCAATAAAAAAGCAGATTTTATGGGAGGACAATTAAATTCCTCCATTAGCACTGACCTATCTTTAACAATGAATTTATTTAACGTACAACATTGGTTATAATGAGTTATACTCGCGATAAAATTGACAACTAACAAGCACTAATGTGTAGTAGTAGTAATAACACTCAGTTAGTTGCTGTCATCCGATTTGTGTGACCAAGTATCACTTGGATAATAAAGATAACAATGCCAAATGAAAGGAAGATCATAAAATTGAAAGCAAATATGATTGTCAGTGCAGTAATAAATAATGCAATTAAAAATTCATCGGAATAGCGGCAATAGGATTAAAGACTCGCATTTCCCGTTGATTTGAAAATTGATGACAATACTTCAAGAATTTGAGGAAACTGTCGGTACCCGATTTCTATACACATCATAAGTGTCCTTTTATTGATTGAACGTCAATTTCCACAACGCTCAATTTTATAGCGCCGTTGTGAGTAAGTTAAATAGAAATAAAATACCGCACCCATTTTGTTTAAATCGAAAACACAAGGATGCACGCGTAACAGCTGCTTTGGAATGAATGAAGTGGAATTAATAACTCAAAGGTGCACCTTTGAACGTTTCAATGTAGTATATAAAGGCATGCCATTTCATCTATTGAATACCTGTATGTGGTGACAGTAAGTATGCCAATTTTAGAAAGCCATCTTTCCATTGAATTTATGTGAGTGATCATATCGGGGCATCCATGAGCTCAAAATGACTTCCGGACATGATCAAAGCCCAATTTAAAAATTTTGTCGTTGGAAAGGCTGCGGAGGAAATAAAAATTGAATATATCCCAACAAGATGTAAAATAGGCATACACCTAACGAGTATGATTTCATTTTAATTTTTCTTTGTTTTAGATTTTGTACCTTGGGGATACTGTTACTTGCATTACTTTCGAAGATTATGAATAGTGAATTTAAATATTCATCTTCATGGGTTCCCTGATCAAAATCTAGAACTCCCTTTCAGTTTCGGTGTATAATTAACCCAGTCAGTCAATTTAAGTTATCTTTGCTATCCTAGCCCTAGTGGAATAATTAATGGTAAAGTTTATTTATATATATCAAATGACAGGCGTTTTGATAGTTATCATTAGCCCTGGAGCTGATTTCGGGGCTTCATAGAGAGGAGAAGGAACATCATAGTGGCAAAAAGTCGAGAGGGGGAACAGAAGAGTGATTCACAGATGTAAAAGAGACAGACAGACAGACACAAAGGCATAAAATAGGTAAGATGAGTACTGCGGAAGGGGTCGAATATAACAAATAGTCGGACCATAGTAGTTTGAAGTCAGAAGTCAACTGCCGATCAGTATACCTTTTCGCCGTATAAGTATACGTTGCCAGGGTGCACCACGTGGAGGTAAGTCTATTGCACACCCCAAGTTCAAAATGTAAGGAAAAGCTCTATATATAAAGCATCAAAGGCGATTATCGATTTAATTTGTTTGCTCACCGAACCAGTCCCTTAGTCCCATTCCTTGGATTAGGATGAGAGTAGGTGTAAAGTGAACTTTTAACTCCTCTACTCTTTTGTCAGTGGGGCTTTCAAAGTGCCTATGTGGAATGAAGAGCAAGAATTTTAGTCATTCATATTAACCATCAAAAGCTAATGCTATAAACTGAACGAACCAATAGCATTCAGTCTAATATTTTTAAATGCCTCCAACCTGCTTTCCAATATGAGAGATTGTCATTTGCACAAATTGAAATGTTTCTTAGCATTTCATAGGGGAAAATTATTTTGTATGCTGTGGGTAAAAATTTAAGTTTTTCATTATTTATTGTGAGAACGGAGTTATGAAGTACACTTTTTTGAAAAAAAAGTTACTCCTTTGCTAAAGTGAGGATCGATTCTTAAATAGTTAATGACTTGGGATCATCGAAGTGTTTCACACGGTTGGAGCTGTTATTAAATCTGCGTCATTGAATCATGCAAAATGCCATTGATCTATTGTCTGCCTAAGAGGTTAGTTAACATCTAAATTGATGAAATATCGCTTGTGTTCCAAACCACCGCCCCCCTCCCCCTCCCACCCAAATCGAGATGTACGCCTCCTTCGGGTTTAGAAATGATTTACGAAATGCGTGGTTACGAAAAATCACACCTAGAAAGATCACATATTTGCGGCTCTGAGAAATAAGCTATATTTAATACATTTTGAGAAAACTCTTCAACAGGACATACGAGGTTAGATATCTCACTTCTCTCCTCTAGAAACACTTAACGCTGTATCGACATCTGTACCATTACCTGTCAAATGTGTAGCATGGATACGAACCTCAACTGAACTTTTGAGTTGATGATTCATAAGTACCAATGAATTTTGCACTATGGCAGCTCTTCTCACACGCGCGTAATTTACCACATATCGCATTCAGTCTCTAATTTGAGTGATAAATAAAATATTTTTTTTCCTTTTACTAACTGTAGGTCAAAACGTGGGCAATAAGAAATAAACGCTCTCTAGGTTGCGTAATACTGGATAGTAAAATGCCTTTGGTCGAAAACAATAAAGCTTCTCAACTTTTAAATTCAACTTTCTCGGGGTGAGCGATAGACGTACCTTCATGTTGCGTACCCTGGACGACGTCCATGAAACGGCAGTTGACTTCAAACCACCATGACCCGACTGTGGTCAGACTGTGTCATCTTCGACCACTCCCATAGGACTCACCTCACCTCACCTTTTCCTCAGCCTTTGTGTCTGTCTGTCTCTTTTACATCTGCGAAGCACATTTCTGTTCCCCCTCTCGACTTTTTTCAATTTGATGTTTCTTCCCCTCTGTGAAGTCTGAAGTCAACTAAAGTGCTAATGATAACTATCAT
>UZAE01012222.1:0-11785 GCA_900617975.1 Rodentolepis nana
GAAATCGGCAATGACTTAGTTGCCAACCTAATAGTTTGAATTCAACGTTGATCACTCCGGGTACTAGAGCCCATCCACAGTAAAACCAAGACACAATTGACCTTTAGTTTAGTACAAGAGCTGAGACTAGAACTATCATATGAAATAAAAACGAGTTAACGCCAAGAATAAATATAAATTGGTATCGCCATCACCAACCAACCCTAAGGAAGTCAAACCAGAAAACGGGAGATCTTGATTTTCCAATAATAGTCACTTTCCATAAGAATGCAATATAAAAAATGTATGCATGAACACACTCCGAGTCTGTGTATATACACAACGAAAGACTAATTTGATCACCAAGTGCCCACAAGAGGCTTTTGGAAAGGAAGTTGAAGATACAAGACAAGGTGAGATGAAGGGAAGAGGGGGAGAAAGAGACTGAGCAAATGTGAAAAAGGAAATGCAGGGGATCATCTTCTTTCTCTTCCTCACACATACACCTGTTTGTAATTGAGGATAGGATTGGGAAGGTGCATACACATACGATACTGCTTTTAAGTATAACAAAATAAGAGGGACGGAAAACGGTTACTGTTCATTTTAAAGATAAAGACTACTGGTGTAGATGTAATAACTATACACTTCGAGCTTTCATACAGCAGATTTATAAATCCTTCCACTGAATTTTCATTTTGACTGGAGGTCTAGGTGCAGCCACAGGGGAAGCATTTTGAGAGGAATTTGTTAATGAAGATGGAGAGGAAGAAATGAGAGACGAAGAGGATTGCGATCGGAGCAACTGATGCTGTTGAGCAGTTTGCTGTGATGAAACCCTTCCACTACTAGTAGGTTGAATTCGTAACCCTTGAGGCTGAGGAGCAGAATTTAGAACCGATCTAATAGGAATAACCTGGGTCTGGTGAGAAGTACTAGGAGTAGCAAGGCGTAATACTGATTGAGGTCGAACTTGAGAGCTTGATGTGGTCTGAAGAACACCATTAACATTAAGATTGTCGTGAGAGACCCAGTTAATTCTCCTACCACGTGAAGCAAGAATTGCTGGAGGTGGCCGGTGTGAATGTGTAAAAACTCGTGACGCTGGCTGTCGTACTATCCGAGTTGATGAAGGCACTCCAGCACTATTTACAATCCTAGATTGGTTCGGTGTCGGTGTTTGAACTGCTGGTCGATAGACAATAGATCGAGGAGAGGGAATGAAAGACGAAGGCCGAATAGGAGAAGCATTGCCAATTCTAACACCGCCATTTGAACTGATGGAAGAAACAGAAGATCTTCGCGGATGAGCAATATGCTGAGCGGCAAGAGCAGCAGCATTTTTTGAGCTCCAAAACTCTCGATGGTTAACGCCTTGAGTGATAGGTAGCGAAGAACGTGATGAAAGACCTTGCAGACGCTCCTGGTTCGTTACAGTGTCAATACGCAGGGGAGACGATTGGCTATCAAATTCGAAACTACTTGGATTTGATTCAAGACGTTTAAGACAGTCGAGAACAGGTTTCACTCCAATTTGAGAAATAAGAAGACCCACAATTCGCTTGCCTTCTTCTGGCTTTAAACGTACAACCTGCATAGACACTGATTGATGAAATGTTGTCAGAGCGTGCTTCACATGCTGCCAAACATTCAATACAGCTCCACTCAAAACATAATAGGTACGCTCTCGTAGTCCGTTTTCGCAAACACCCGATAGCTTCTAAACGCAACAAAAAACTTATGGAAACGGGAAAAGCCAAAAAGTACAAAATCAACGGTCATTGGTGCAATTGAACGACATTAAATCTTAATGAATTTTGCAAGATCTATTCTATAAAACAAATATGTTATTAAAAGAGACAAAAATACAAATGGCTTCGGTTTCAAATTAACACATCAAACGCGAAACCAGACCAAGAAGCTTGAATGGTATACCTATTCATTTTATCTTGAGTTATCTACGTTAAATCCAAATCATGAGACTAATACGAATGGCATTAAAGATGATTACGAAGGCCTAATGACGTGCTCTTGTAACATTGACGATTAAGATATTTTAAGTACCTATCATTTCAAAAATGCTTCCATGGAAACTCAAATAATTGATTCAATCAAATCAAAATATTGAGGTCATATTTACGAAATGGCCACTTACACTACGCCGAGGGCACGGTTTCTTCTGAATAGCATGAATGCATTTAGTTTCAGAGAGTTGGTAGACATTAGTCCAATCCGGTTCACATTCGGTAGGAAGTGTCTTCTCGAATTGTTCAATCAATTTGCCATATTCTATTGGCTCCGACTGCATTCCAGTATTGGGCCTGTATAGCCGATACAAACGCTTTAACTTACGTCGCCTACTCCTTTCATCGCCAAAATCATCCTCATCCTTCTGCTCATAAACTTCCTCTTCTGGCTGATTTTCTTCTTTTATGCAAAAGGCAAGTGCGGGGATCTTCACAACAGAAGTATCATTCTTTGGCATATAGAACCCATCTTCGGAACCTTCATGTTGTGTGTAGATATCCATGGCTGCACCGAAAGATAAACCCCTTTGAGTAGTAACTTTGTGAAGGTATACTTCGCTTTTATCAGAGAGGAAGCGGATAAAAAAGGACTGAGTGTCAACAATTTGCAGGTTTTGCCCAGTGCTTCCAAGATCAAGAATCCCGAGGTCGAGTTTATTGCTTAACTTCGCCCGACGCCTCAACTCATTCATAGTGTCCATAAAGTACTTAAAAAGAGCATTTTGCGTACCCACATGAAGACCGAGAATTCGATTAAGGAATTTATTCATGTGACTCTTGTCCTTTTCTCGTGTTCTCTCTCCAGAAAATCCCACACTCTGAAGGCCTGTTCGAACATCGAATATGAAAGCGCTATAGGGTCGGAGAGAGGGAGCTAAATTTACAAGAAACTTTTCGTTTACACAGGAAGAAGGATTTTCAGATTTGTATTCAGCGGGAGGTCTGACGATACCAACGTGCCCATCAATGCAGGTCTTGAGAACCATGTCCAGAGCCTTTTTACCCCATTCAGTGTCAATGTTAAAGCGTGAAAGGTCTCTTGTTTCAGTGGCACGTCGATCACCATGGGTCAAAGCACCCAAAGACTCCAAACGTTTCGCTACAGCTGATGCGAAACGCTGTTCACCAGCTAAATTAGTGATCAGACAGTGATAGATTGGCGCACTAACTTGATTAGATCGATGAGTCCTACCAAACTGCTGAATGGCTCGATCGGCAGACCAAGGGAGTTCAAGAGTAATATGTACACGCCGCCTTTGATTTTCAGCACGACGATCAGCTTGCAGAGATATACCTGAAGAAGCAGCTTCAGAAACGATAGCAATTAGCTTTTCACCCCTCATAAAGTAATCCTTTTCTGTCAAATTGATGGTCTCCAAACTGCCCTCCCCGTCATTTCGAGCTTCATAGTAGACAGAGCCATCTGCTCTTTTTACAAGGCGACCACGTCTTCCTGTCATCTCTGCTACAAATTCAGGACCACCAAACTGTGCAATCAACTCATCCAGTGTTGAGTTAGGCAGGTATTTACCGAGTTTTTCAATGCTGTTTAGTAATGACATCTGCATCTCATCACATAATTTTCGGGCGCTATCTGCGCTTCCATTAAAAGTGGAGGATTTTGAGGAGCGCATTGAATCATCGGCCCAAAGGGAATTAACAGCCACAGCTTTCCGACGAGCAAGTATCGTATCAACGATATTGTCAATATTCTCGAGATCTTCTTCAGAGCTCCATTCACTTTCGCTATCTGGAGCTTGCTTTCGCCTTTTGAGTGCACCACCAGCTTTTCTGGGACGTCTTTTAACCCGCTTTACAGTACCACGTTTGGTACTTGTTAGTTCCAGGTCAGAATTATACTCATCTGAAGAACCAAAACCATTCCTTGATCTCATTTCAGAATCTCCGCTCATCGATTCATCTTCATCCTCTTCCTCTTCCTCGGAGCTGGAGTCATTGCTTGGCTTATCATCATCGTCGTCGTCATCATCATCATGGCCTTTAAGGGAAAGACCCTGAGTTGCTTTGTTGAAATTTTTTGCTCCCAGAATATCCACCAGAGTTATGCCACTTGACTTAGCGCTACCCACAGCTCTACCAGCCTGAGAAATTGTTCTCGAAGATGCACGTTCACCAGCCATCGAGAGCTTTTCACCACGGAGTGTAAAGTTCTCGACATTTGATTGAGTAGGTAAGTACTTATCAACAAGAGACTGTAGGACGCCCTTTGCAGTGGATACGAACTCACCCATTTCTGGGCCGCTCTCTTCTACTTGTTCTAGGGTCTTGGCTTCACCAGTTGATTGCAAACCGATAACAACACATTTGCCGGACCTCAGGGCTCTTTTAGCTATACGCACACATGCATCCACCTTGGCTGACATACAGAGATACTTAAAAAAGCGTTGATGTGCTGACCAAAATTGACCCCACATAGTTTTGCGGTATTTATCGTCCACATTCAAGAGACGAGCAGCCTCAGCAAATTTTTCGCATAAATAAGTCCACAAATCAGATGATTGATTGTAAACAGTTTCGAAAGATTCATTATTAATCTTTACACTGCTGATATCGACATTATCAATCTGGAAACTGACACCTTTGAAGCTCAATTGCCTGGCAATATACATTCCTCCCAATTTCATATCCATGGCCACAAGCTCCATACCACCAACCCCCATACTCTCAATAGCATCGATGAAGGAGTTAAAATCTTTGAACTTTGTGCCAGGTCCCCAAATGCCAAGGCGTGTCATGTAAGCCATATTTCGGGGCTCTGTAGCACCAGTTGCCGAGGCGTAGACTATGCGAGCGTGAGGTAAACGATTTTGCAATTCAAGCACTGTTAGACCAGTTTTTGTGGGCTTTTGGGACCCACTTGGGGTCAGATTCTTGGCGCGATGACACTCGTCAAAAACGATCTAGACAAAGGATGAAAGTGAGAAAAGGGAAGAGGAACAAATGATTAAAATAGAAGACATATACTAACCACTCCATCGAAGGATTTGCCGCACCACTGGACGAGTTGGTTTAATCGGCTTTTATATTTGGCCTTAACATTGCCACTACTCTCACCGATTAGAGAGGCATAAGTGGCGAATATAACACCTTTTTTCACCTTACCGTTCACACGGCCGGAGATTTTGGCATATTTAAACTAAAACAAAACGCGACTGTAAAAACGATCATATTTAAATTGAAAAACTACGGACAACTTATACTTACCTTGTTCAGGGAATGCACGACGGCATTATAATGACCGACATCGCATAAATCGCGCTCAGCATCTCTCTTCAGATCATTTGAAACAGAAAGCCAAAGAGCTTTCTTTCGACCTTGCATGTAATTTTCATAAATAATTGCAGCAATCTCTCTACCTTTTCCCATACCAGCACCATCACCTAATTAAAAAGCAGAGTTCAGATTTAGCTATTTCAAAAACCTAATACCCACACTTAAATACTTCTCTTATCCCAATGCCCAGAGAGAAAAAGACGGATGTAATAAAAATTTGCTAATTAAAACTAGGAAAAGGGGTATTTTACAATTGTGTGTACGTGAATTCTCAATATTACCTATCAGGAAACCGCCACGCTGTCCATTCGGTAACATAATCCTGTGTCGTTGGCATGCGTAGACCACAGCTTCCAGTTGAGCTGAAGAGAGCGAACCGCTATCAATTACCTCTTTGGGAAGATTAAGATGATAGTTAATTTCAGGAGGGTCAACTCCGGATAAAGTACTGGATTCAACAACGGCGTCTGGATGTCGGCGACCCAAATCCACTAAAACGGAAATATTTAATAGACTTATGAACGAACTATATAATATGAAAATTACGATATAAATGTACGACGTTAAAACTACCGATAAATGGAAATAAAAAGCCGGTCATTTATCGGCCCTGACAAAGTCTTTATAAATTTAGCACACAGTAGACTCGCTAATCAGTCTAGATAGAAAAGCGAGAGCTAACACGTGCGGTAATGAAGTATTTAAAACTCACGTTTAGCGGGTACGTAATCAGCATAAGTTTCTGCTTGAGTTAAATCGGTTGTATCTTCCTCTTCAAAGTCTTCTTCGACCTAAAACCCGACAATTACAAGTTTAAAAGGTCGAAGATATCCAAAAGAGGTAGAAGTTTATTCACCTCTGACTGGAAAAGTTCACGAGGATACTGTGGAGGAAATCGAGGATTCACAAGTTGAGGGTGAACGCTAGAATAACTCGGAACTGATGCATAACGGCCAGGGGGTCTGACTTGGCTGATATCATTTGTACGAATAAACCGAATGGCGGATTTATTGTTGACAACAGGGGAAACATTACGAAGAACCGAATTGCCAAAAGAAGCATTGACTCTTTGGACCTGAGAAGCTGCAGATATGGGCACAGTCTGGGCGATTGGGGCTAGTGGTGAAGGACTAGCACTCGAAACAGAAGGAAGAACAACTGCAGTTCTGTCAGACGACATTTCTTCCGGCTTAACACGAGCTGCTTGCATCGCCTCGTCCAGTAGCCAGCCCATATCTTCATCCTCTTTTTTAACTTCATCGACTGGTGGTGATGGTTTAGGTTCATCGATATCCTTTTTCGTAAGGCCCGTGAGAGCCATCTCAAAAACGGTTACATTATCCATTTCTCATGTATATCTGAGGTGCAATAAAGCGTAACTAAGGGATGGAAACCGTAAAACTTAAATAAGTCCTCGTTAAAAAACTAAATGAACCTAATTATGCTTTTACTATGCATTTAGGTCTTGCTCGAATAAATTGATCTGCACACAAAGAGACAAGCCTTATAAATATTATGGTTAAATGCAAGAGAGCGACGACCAACCCACTCGTCTGGTAACAGATTTGCCTGCCACTATGGCGGAAGCTTAGCGCTTGGTTCATTAAAAGTTTTTCAAATGATTTGAAGTGCAAACTATTAATTACTAAATGTCTACAAAGGCTTTGAGCTTGAAGATATTTTTATTTATTCATCTATTATTCTTTAAAATTTCCAAAACAATTTTACGTTTATCTTGAATTCGTTAAGGATTTAGATTTGAATGCCGTTAATTTAGAAACTATTCACGAAATTAATTTTATAGATATTTGCGTGTATGATTAATTATATTTTTATATTTGTAATCACTGCATATTTTTGGAGCTCTTAATCATTGGCTGGAAGACTGATGTTCTTATTGGGTTCCTTCCACGTGAATTTTCTGCTTTGTGTCTATTTATCTTTTTCCTATTTTATCTCCAAATTTGATGAATACTGTTCACGAATTTGTACACAGTATTCTCAACGATAATCCATACTTTAGTGCTGGGGCAGGTTTATGTGGTGTTGGCTTAGGAATGGCATTACTGCGTCGATGTGGTCAAATAGCTTCTGTAGTCATACGTCGCAATCTAACGTTAACCTTGGAAATCGCAAGTCATGACACTTCCTATCAATGGGTTATGCACTGGCTCTCAAGGCGGGCTCGATCTTGTCAAGGAAATAGGTTTCAAAAAGGTGCTGGACAGCATTTAAGTGTTATAACAAGTGTTGCTCGCACGGAAGCAGGTCGAATCAAGGCGGCTTTTGATTTCATTCCCAGCACTGGTATTCACTATATCTTTCATCAAGGTCGAATATTACGCGTTGAACGTGTGAGGTCTCAGCAGTCGCTTCAGGGCGCATCTGTAGCGCCGTTTGAAAGTGTAACGTTGACAACGCTTGGTTTCGATACTAAAATTTTCACAGACATTCTTGAAGAGTCCAGGCAAGCTGCTTTTTTAAAAGACGAAGGATGGACTGTTATTTATAAAGCCTTTGGAGCCGAGTGGCGTCAGTTTGGTTATCCTAGACCAAGGCGACCTCTAAACTCCGTTGTTCTGGGTGAAGGTGTAGCTGAGACGATTACGGCAGATATCAAGGAATTCATAAGTGAGTTTTAATCACCTCTTATTCTGAATGAAATCTAGACAGTTCAACTTGGTATTCTGCTCGAGGCATACCTTATCGACGTGGCTATTTGCTTTATGGTCCACCGGGATGTGGTAAAAGCAGTTTTATAACTGCCCTTGCTGGTTGGTTCCATGTCTTCATATTCTTTATCAATGACTCCCTATCAAAGGTCACTTGGAATATAATATTTGCGTGCTTAATCTCAGTGAAATGGGCATGTCAGCCGATCGCTTGGATCATCTTCTTACTCATGCTCCTTTGCAATCGATTATCTTACTCGAGGATATAGATGCTGCTTTACCCAGCCGAGAGGAAAATGTCGATATGGGCCAACGTTGTAAGTATTCTATTTCGATAAATCTTCCATTATCGCTTAGCATGTCTGTCGAAGAAGTCAGTATCCATTTGATATATTAACATCCCTCCAATCAGTGGTTAAAATCGATCGTATTTGTTTTTTTTCTCAAAGGAGGCTCTTTTATACTACCCTTCCATCGAAGGCAATTATTGAAAAAGTCTTTATTATAGTTTATGGTAGTTACTATTTGACCAGTTTGTTGACTGTGAACTTATGTCATTATCGGTATTTCCTGTTCCATCAAACTTTAATTTTTATGGAAAGATCTATTATCTTTGTTTCCTTAAAACTGGAATTGGAGAACTTTGCTATTCCTTCCTTTCTTTTATCTCACTTAACTCCAATGTTTATTTATTTACTTGTTGGATTTGTGTCCTGGTTTCTTTACGTCATTTGCTGCTTCTCTTTTCTTTTCATAGAAATCTTTTTGCTCTTATTTACACGCTCCCCACACAATCTTGTTAATCTATTGTTTTGTGGCTCTAATTTAGTGCTGATTGATCGAAATTGGTAAGAGCATTGATAGATTGTTCTTACGTTGTTACTTGTCGTTACCAATCGGCTTGGAAACGTCACAGTGGCAATTTTACTTTTGTAATCAATTTGAAAGAAAATATAAGCACGATATCAGAATTTAAGACTAATGCAATCATTTTCTTAAATGTGGTAACAGCCCTTGCCACAAGATATGTCCATTTTTCCATTTTTGTTACTTTACAATTTGATCATCCCCTGGGTTTACTGCCTGAAGTACTCAAGCGAATAGTGGTTTACACTTCAAATCATGTTTTTGATTTGGCTGCAAATCACTTCGTCATTTTCATAGCCTATGAATCGGTCTTGACTCTACTCGAGTTGTGGCTAGGAAGCTTAAACGAATATGTTTGTAGCGCTAAAGAGAAGCTCACAGGTTTCACCTCTTACACATCTGGTTATGTAAGACCACCTGCAGTTAAGCTGTCAAGGCATTAATTGAGTGTCCATGCGTCCAATCATTCACCACATCCAATCGTCGTTTGAGAAGTTTGCCTCTTAGCTTTACTCACTTCTCGTCTTTTAAATCTTTCTCTCTTGGTCTCTCTGTAGATGGTCGGGCCTATGAAGGAATGTCCTGTCTAACTATGAGCGGTTTACTCAATGCTTTGGATGGTGTTGCCTCGACTGACGGCCGTATCCTCTTCATGACTACTAACTACTTCAATAGGTGAGTCAATCCTATCGCTATAATTAGGAAGACCTAGGTGCACTCATAGTTGACATCATGTTGCTTGTAACTGTTGAATAGTGGAGTAGTGGGTCTTATGCCCCTCTTCAGAGGCTGTTTAGAGTATTGATTTTCTCTCTGAGGTAAGTATTGAAAAATATTTCCCGTCATCGAGCTGGCTATAATTACAATTTAGAAAGATTTTTAAAGTTTTTGTTCTCTTTCTATCAGATCACATAACAGAACCGATAAGACTGATGACATTTATCTATTTGTTCGTATAGCCGTAAAGTTGGATAAGTTAATCTTAAAAAATAAATGAAGAGCAAATATTGGTTGACACTGAGAGAGCTAGTTCCAGTCACTTATAATCCGTGGACCTTTCCCTAATCGAGGGTGAAGGTCTGATTAGGGTTTGGAAGAGGTGACTGGAGATAGGGAATTCTTTCAACCTCCCTCTTTGCAAACACCGAAGTTATAGGAGGCCGGTGGTGGTGAGTTTATATTTGCTATATACCAGAAAGATATCTTTGATTCTACTAGTAAAGATTTCCAAAGAGTTAGTGGCACATCGATCACCGCTTACTTCTTCTAGTCAAGGTTTACGGGTTGGATTCCCGTCATCGCGATTCCAGTAAATGGAAGGTCCAATCGCACCAATGAAGGGAGTGACGGAATTCGAATCACCTTGACGCCACTCTACTCAAGGTAATAATTGGTAAAGCCTTTCCTAAATGAGGTTGTGACTTGAACTTTGTGTTTTCCACATTTTACGTTCATTTTAGCCAACTTACTTCCACACTAGGTTGTAGTGATTGTTAGCTTTGCCAACTTCCAATTCGAAAGTAATTGGAACCATGCTTACATATTATCATATGTAGTCACTAATTGAAAGGAACGTGATGTTCTCATGGGTCTGACTTATTCAATATTTACAATTTTGTTTTTTTGGCTTCACCTTCAGAACTTGCTGCATCATCAGTTGTAGAATGTTTGTTTTCTCGTTCTCTACAACTGTTGATTGACATCGAATTTTAATCACTAAATGTACTTTTTATAGGTTGGATCCCGCACTGATACGACCGGGTCGAGTGGACTTCAAAACAGAAATAGGTCTCTGCACGGAGGATCAACTCCGTCGAATGTTTTGCAGATTCTATCCCCATGGAACTGAAGTAAATGGATCGCCTACTTCTCAACATCCCTTGGCTGCCACTTTCGCCTTCACCCTGGGTCCAGATCTAGTTAGCGCGGCACAGGTCCAGGGTTTCCTTCTTGTACATAAAGACTCGCCGCACAGTGCCATGGATGCTCTGCCGCAATTCAAACAGGAATGTCTCGCACAACGTGAAACGCTGCGATCCGGTGTTTAAAGAGTTTAATGACAAGTGGTCAGAGTAGTTTTCTAGTTTAAGCCCTTGTAGATACCTAATATATTGACTTTGGAATTTTATTTCCTTTTAAATCAATAGAACGCTTCTTTTATATTCCAAGTGTCATCGTTTTTAAGCTTAATGGGAGGTTAACCTTATCTTGTTCTGATTAGTCCTGCGATTAGTTTGAATATTCAGAGTATTGGTTGTAATTGTTCAATGCGTTTTTGGATTCTAAACTTTCGAAGTACTGTTGGGATGGTAGTAGTATATATTTTGTTTGTTTAGAGGTTGCTAATTTTCATTAACTTCCTGTAATACATAGACTACTATGTCGGATCAAGAAGGGGGTATACCCTGGGCAACGTATACTCATACGGCAACAAAAGTCTATCAATTGACTTCTAGCTACCTTGACCAAATTGTATCTCATTCCACCACTTTCACAGTACTCACCTTACCTTTTTCTCTACTTTTGTTTCTGTTTCTTACATATTTGCATTATTCTTCTATTCCTCCTCTCGACTTTTTGTGACTTCGATGTTCCTTTCCTCTTTGAATCCCGAAGTTAACTAATGAGCTAATGATAACTATCATGCAGCCTGCCATTTGATATAAATTAAATGTTTCATGAATGCTTCATTCGTCTCAATTCTTTTGAATCCTTCTCCTTATTGTTTGACCAAATTCGTTCTGAATTGACTTGTTCGTAAGTCGCGAGAACACCAGTATATGGCGCGCCTCTTCTTATTTTCTGTTTGTTCCGGACCATTGTTGGCCATATGTACGAATATGCAGGCTATTTTTCATCTAATATCGGATGAAGTGTCATCCTGGAGATCAGTATAATATGTCCTATCACCTTCCTTCCTTTTTCTTTCACTAATTGATATTGTGT
>UZAE01012222.1:18214-45277 GCA_900617975.1 Rodentolepis nana
TCTCCACCTGTGATGAGAGTGTGACAGATCACTGCTTCGAAGTTCAAATGGAGCACAACTCTCAATATTCCTTTTCGACCCTCTCTTCCACTACCTACTGGATTATTTTGCTAATTCGAGGTCCTCGCCAATGCCTAAACCTTGTACTGCGTGTGTGTGTTCATTTGTAAGTGTACGCAAAGGCCACTAGCCTTCATCTTAATTAAGGTCACGCTCCAAAACCTAACCCTATGAGTTATGACTTCATGGTTATTTTAAAATATGAAATTAATCAGTATGTACAACGAATCCTGAGGTTATATATTTGTGGTCTTTCGAATTAGCTGAATGTTTCCAAAATGTAGTCATGATAACATTTTGGATTCATTGTTAGCTCACCTTCATACTAGTGGGTTTTTTGGTTATTTTATTGCGATGAAGTCTCTAATTTGTCCCTCCTCTCTCCCCTCGATTCTTTCATTTCGAGTCAAACTGATCTAGTTTATTCCAATTTTTATTGCCTATAATTCACCCTATCACCATCGATCTGATCAGTTTGCTAATTGATAATAAACGCACGGACTGTATTGTGCTAACACAACCTCAGAAAAAAATTAAAACATTATTGATTTAGTGCAAGTAGTGTATGCACTTTTGATCTGGAAATACGGAATTATTTCTATCAAAGTGATGTTAGGAATGGCTTTTTCCATGATTGCTTTCAGTGAAAGGGTTCGATCTAGTTCAGAAATTCCCCTATATGGGAATCGAAAATCTAGTAATGTCCCATTGAAAATTCGCTTATAATTGGTTAATCGTGGTACGCTAAAATTAACTTACTCTCGACTCCTAAATTTCAGTTTTGATATGAAGTCAGGTGACTCATAAACGGACGATGACGCTTTGACGAACATGACCAGTCAGAAGTGTCTTGACAATAGGGGACAGTGTGCCCGATATAATCTGATCAATCACGCGGAAGCGTCTGAGTAATGAATGCAAAAGAAGAGGCCAAGAGAGGTTTCTACGCCCATGAGTCAAAATCATTTTAGTCGGATTATTTAGAGGGTAACTATTCGTGGATCGTATTGGTAATATTTCAATAATTTTTCTTCTCATAAATCGCTATGAAATTTTAATGATTCGGTTGTCATTTTCACATTTGTTTGTTTGAGATTATCCATTGAGCACGACCATATCAACAATAATTTGTTTACCGGAAAAGGCTATTAAGTGATTCATAGTAAATTGCAACCATAGAATTATATACTATTAAATTCACTGTAGATTGAATCTGGTGTCTCAGTTGGAAATAGTCCATCATATTATAATATTATGATTATTGATTGGTCGATAAGTCTCTGCACTCGTGAACTCATTTGCGACCTAACGCGATCAGCATCAAAGTCATAACTTTGCTTATTCGTATTAGGGTCATGTACTCTACGAGTTTAAGTTAATAAATGAGGTAATTCAATATAATATTTATTTATTTATTTCAAATGACAGGCGTTTTGATCGTTATCATTAGCCCTTTAGCCGACTTCGGGCTTCACAGGGGGAAGGCACATCAAAGTAACAGAAAGTCGAGGGGTGGAGAACAGAAGTAAAGAGACAGACACAAAGGCAGAGAAAAGGTGGGATGAGTAATGCGGAAGTGGTAGAATATGGCATACAGTTGGGCCTTTGCAGTTGTAAGCCAGAAGTTAATCGCCAGTTATTAGACTTTTTTGCCGTATGAGTAAACGTTGCCCAGGGTGCACCACGTGGAGGTAAGTCTATCACGCACCCCATTCAATAGAATATAACAAGAATAAAAGTATCTTTCATCTAAGCACATAGTTATTGTAAACTCAATATAAGTTCATGAACTTATTTTAAGTGCCACTTTCTTAAACTGAGTGTTGTTATGATTAAAAGTGCTTATGTACTGTACTTATTTATATAACTACGCCTGAGAGACTTCGAACCTCTAATAATTCTAATGCCGAAAATTATGGAGGTGGAAATTTTATGACGACGAATTAGTAAACGCTAGTAACCGAACTTTGCTGTTTGTAAACACTGACACACTTTTAAGGATTAGCGAAATATATGATGAGGAAAGTGCAAAGAGGATCACGAAACTTGATGAATAAGAATTGAAGAAGACCATGGAGTTTAGAACAAGTCACGGGGTGTGCGATGGACTTCATCCCATGTGGTGCATCCTGGGCAACGAATACTCATACGACAAAAAAGTCTATTAACTGGCAGTTGACTTCTGACTTCAAACTACCATGACCCGACTGTATGTCATATTCCACCACTTTCACAGTACTCACCTTCCTTTTTTTCGGCAACTTTGCGCCTGTCCATCTTACATCTGTAGACCACTTATCTGTTCCCCCCCCCCTTCCCTCCCTTCCGTGAAGCCCGAAGTCAACTTAAGAGGCGGTGGTAACTATTATAACGCCTTCCATTTTAGACACGTAAATATCAAGTCACTCGATTAAAAACTGCAACATTGCACTACTCCTGCTTCTTTTCGTCGAAAACAAGGAATACGAGTCCTGTCTGACTGAAAAATAGGAGCCTGTTGTTCAAGAAAGAATGTTAACTGTTATTTCCCCCCCCCCCCACCCCTCTTTCTCTCCCTCCCTCTCCCTCTGACTGATAGGTACCAATTCTTATCAACATGAAATTGCATTAGAAAGTAAAGGAGACAAATTTTAAAAGAGCTATGAGAACCAGGAATGTTAGATGAGCTCAGCACATCAGGAAACATGCTTACTAAAATTTTTGCAGAAAAGACAATCTATTTCTGTGGATAATTTCTCGAGCAAGTTTGCGAAGTACTCAGTAATCCACTGTTTTTTTTCGAAAAATCAATGTCTATTTACCTTCCAGTATTATATAAATCTTGAGAAATGGTGAATACTATGCCATAATCATCAGTGATAAATCCCACTATTCCGTAGTAGCAAAGGCATTAGGCAAACCTGGAAAATTTATTCTGGCTTTGTTGTGCAATACTTATCCCAATACATTTCGGCACATTGTTGGACTGCAATGTGAACCATTTAACAGGATGAATATGCCAGAATATGCTTGCACACCTTTTCATTACATAGTAACTTTGAGATACTAAAAGATTGTCATTCCAATATCCTAATTAATTCCTTATCTCCCTACAAGAACAATGCCATTTCAGCACCATTTAATCGATATCTAAATAGAGAAAGTATTGGAAAAATTTCAGCATACCAGTGAGTTTGATGTTTATTAGTAAATACGCATTGCACTTGCTAGAAAGTTGCCACTTGAAATTCAACTGTTGTGAACAATTGGCATCGCAAAAACACATTTGATCAACTGAAGACACTGACAATTCTCTTATTCTAAATAACAAGTGCATTGTGAGTATGAAGAGAAAAGAGGGATCTGAGAGTCTCTGTTGCAAATTCTCTTGCAGTTTCGTGGTCAACTATGTTACGCCCCCCCCCCCCTCTAACTCTCACTTAAAGGGAATATTTGAATTTGATCAGAAGATTGAGTGAATTTGACAGAACTGGTCAATAATGCTATTACATGAGGTAACACAACTAAGGGACAGCGGATTGGACTCCAAATGATAGGTATTTTAAAACTAAAGCAAAGCTATTTCAAATAGTGGTCGAACTGGCTTTAGAGGTATTGATCGATTAAAGGACATTCGGAAAATTGTTCACCTTAAATTATATGACCTGCCTATACATAATGACCTGACTTTTATTTGCCAATTGAAATAGTATATAAGCGGAAGGCAGAGTTACGTAAAAGCACAATTAAGCATTCACTGATTGCTTAAAGATAGGATCTATCAAAGCTTGCGCTTGTATAATTCAATGGCCACGCTTACAGATGGAAAATATGCAGATCCGACTGGCAGAAGAACTCTGGATTGGCTTATTCAAAAGATGCTATCGGGGTCTGATCTCGACGAGAATGAAAATGCTCTATTCTCCGAAAGTGCGGCTATCTACTGCGATAAAGAAAGGATCCACGTCTCGTTTCCACCTCGTTGCACGGGAATGCATTTTTTTCTACGCAGATCTCTTAAGAAACACGTTATGCGCCTTAGACGTGTAAGTTTTGCATTTCCTTATATTTTTATCGATTTTTTTGGTCTCGACATAAAATTTATTACGTTTGGATCTGTAACTCTTTCCAGCAAAAAAGAAATTTACATACAAGTGTTGAATTACAATACACATGGCCAACTATAGTTGGTAATTGGAGTCGAAGAGCTCATCAAATTGTTTTTGGCAGACTGAAAACTCAAGATACTTGTCGAGTTGAATTATACGAAATGTATTGCATGCTTGTATTGAGTATATGACATAGTGGTTATTATGAAGCATTCAATTAATCAGAGTTGACCGTCTTCTGTTATTGGATACTGGTCAGCTTGATTTCCTACCTTAGTAAATGGGTGTCTGCGGGAATGCTAAATTAGATTTACCTAAGCATCAAGCACGCCTCAATGTCATTCATGCACTTTGCATGTGCTTTTAAGAATTATAGTGTAATTTAACAACAGAGACACAACCATAGTGCCAAAAGAAATCGTTAATTAATTTTAAATAAAATGTTTTCAACACTAAATAGACACGAAGGTTCAATAGTTGACGTTTAAGTAAACTTTACTCAAGGGGTTTATCAAATTTACCACAAAAATTAATAATATGCGGTTATCAACCGGAACCCCAGATCACTTTAAGCACTCATCTACCACTCCACTCGGGTTGCAGTGTGGTCAGACGAGCGTATTGGTTACATTTTGGCTAATGGCGTGCATTATATCAGGTGAGTTTTCGGTTTCTGTTCTTCTGCATAAAGTGGTTTATACGAAGTGTTTGCGAAAGAGGCTTTTATAGCGGCAATTCTTTATTGTGTCTATAATGTGTAGCGGATTGCAACTTTATTAAAGCCTGACTGACTCAGAAATCTCTATGACAGATCCCCCTACATCTAACTAGACTCCCAGGACCGGCTAAGCTATAGCCCAGCTATAAAGGAAACAGACGTGTAGCACGTTTATTCAGGACGTATATTGCGGATCAAGTGTACCCGCTTATTCAGGACGTATATTGCGGATCAAGTGTGTACACACAGAGTATATTGTGGATAAAGTGCACACGCAGGCTCAGTAGGTTAATTGCGGACAAAGTGTACACACAGGGAGCTACTCATGATCAGGATGGGGGATTTGGTTAAACAGAGGTTGGTGATTGGTCACTGTTTGTACGGTACTGCACACAAAGTTGTACGGCCGCACCTCCCAATCCTGGCTTGCACACAGAGTTGGCGCACCTCCCAATCCTGACGAGCAGGCATGCAGGCATACGATGACGCACACAGCGATAGCGTGTCCCACAAATGCATGTTCTTGTCCCGATTATAAAGTTCACAGTTCAAATCACTGAAGTCATAGCCATGTTAATTTTTTGCATTTCAGATTGCTGTTGCATTGGCAGACTCGGAGTTATTATCGTTTTACGTAGAATCATATTCTAACTATTTAAAAACTCTCAGATGGATAAATCCATACGCTAGACACTATCATCCACTGCACTTTACTTCTCCAGGGGGTTATAATGAATATTTTCATCTGGTGAGTATAATATATATATATATATATATATATATATATATAAGAATGTTTATATAATGTATACTTTTATTTGTCATTCAGAAAGGAGTCGAAATTTGGAATTTTGGAATATATGAGAACTGCAAAAAAAAGATTGTTCGACTTATTCTAACAGAAATTGACAAAGATCGTAGAGGAGAGCAAGTATCTAAGACGCTAATATCTAGAATAATTAGAAGTTTGCCATCAGACCGCAACAACAAAGGATATTTTAAATCAAAATTCCTGCAAGGATTGGAAAATTTTTATAAGACTCAGAACTACCAGCCACCAGCATCACTCATCACTACCGGCTACATTAAATGGGTAGGCATTTGCCTCTCCTGATCTAAAGTAATTAAAAACCAAAATTTCCTATTTTTACTTGCTGAGTGCTTTCGCTTTTTTATAGACAGAAAATGTCGTTCAAAATGAGATTCAAAGGTGTCGTGAGTATTTTCATGAAGGAACACATGAAATAATCGCGAGAATTGTGGCACAAAGCCTACTGAATAAAAACAATGAAGGGATACTATTGAAGGAATTCACGGACCTTTTAACTGGGGATAAAATTGACGGTAGGCTTTTATTGAATGCTATTTTCCTTATTTCCACAAATATGTCATGCCTCCTATTTTTTTCCTATTTTAATTCGAAATAGAATTGTCAAGTCTGACTACATTCCTCTTTAAGTACGACCATGACTTGGAAAATTTTCTCGAAAAATTTGACTACCACATATACTGTATGGGTTCACGTGCATTGCGTCAAGTTTGCAATGAAGCTCAATCCGTAAGTTGCTAATATTGATCTACCACCAGAAGAGCACTTACCTGTGAATGTAAACCACAATTCACAATCTTCATTTCAGTCCACCAAATTATACGTGGAAACAATTGACGCTCTTTTGTCAAAGTGTGATTACCTTCTAGAAAACGCATTTCGAAAGCATTCTCTCTTCACTCAAGCTGGCAACAATGCATGCAAACGCTTCATTAATGCGAATGCGGTTACTGAAGCCCTTGGAGGTTCACTTAAATCGTCTGTGATTCTGGCGAAATATTCGGATCTCATACTTCGAAGACAGTAATTTCTGTTTTTAAATTTTGCAAATAATTTATTATATTCTTCATCTTTGGAGGACTATTAGGGAAATTCAAGATCTGCTCACAACTTGACGCAATTTTACTTTTAGTTTGAAGACTGCTGGAAACGTGGCTGAACTACTCCAAATTGTGGTGAGTGATTTGATATCGAGATTTCACTCCGGATTTTCGTTTAAATCTGCTTTAATGACCGCTTTTCCACCCCTCCCCCCCCGCTTTTTAAAAGATGAAAGTATTCCCATTTTTGGAAGACAAGGATGCCTTCCTGAGGAAGTATGGAAGCTTTCTGGCTCGACGCTTAGTGGGGAATAAACCATTCTCCGAGCACCACGAACGTTGCATGATCAATTTCTTCGAGGAGAAATGCGATATTTCATATCCCAACACTTACAATCGAATGTTGGCTGATGTGCAATCCAGCCAGGGACTTAATAAGGAATTCTGCAATTGGCTGAGAGGAAGATCAAACGAAAAGTCAACTCCAGGTGCGACATTTGTTTTAGCTCTTCAAGATATGAAAATGGAAATATAATGAAAGTTTTACTGCTTAGGTGAATACTTTTAAGCATTTCCCCAATGATAACTGTTGCAAAACCCAGCAAGGATGTGTCACTTGCCTGATAGTTTCTTGTTAATAAGTGTTAGATCTTGAGATTCCCGAAACCGTCTCCCAGACCACCTCAACTTTCGTTAACATTTTTCACTGTTTCTAATTGTTAAATAGCTTCCATTTTAAGACAATAGGCATTTAAATGATCGATGAAAAGTGTTAGCAGGCTCAGATTGAAGAAAAGAATAAGACCAAAGCTTTGTCCGATTTAAAAATCATTCCATGGTCAATTAGCTCTCTTGGTATCTCTGTTTTTTTAATTAATAGGCTTCCCCAGCACAACAATTGTCGTGTTTCAAGCCTCTTGCAGTCGTTTTTTCAAGCGCGAGACTGACTTGATGGTTCCGCCTGAGGTAAGAAAAGTGTTTTTTAATGTTGTTCTATTCTTTGTGATATTAATTTGCTACGGTCATTTTATTTGTAGTTAGAAAATTCATTGGATTCTTTTTGTGAATTTTACCACCGCCACTTCGAGAAACGGAAATTGCTTTGGTGTTTCAACTTTTGCAGCGGAGAAATTACTTCACATTTTACCAAAACATCCTACACCTTTGCCGTAAGTCATTAGTGCCTTATTGCTATACCTGCAATTTCCAAGGTATTTTTTTTACCCGAACACGCATAAAATTGGAAGGAAGAGGTGGCAAACACCAGCTTTTCCGATAAAGGTGTAAATCTCAACGCTCAGACACACACCCCATTCAGGTAGTGGAGAGGATACCACAATTACCATAGTGGAGTAAAAAGTATAGATGAAAATGAATTAAGAGGGGAGGGGGGGGAGTGGGAATCAAGGTAGTGGAAGGTAAAAGAATTCCAGTGAAAGCGGGAAGATGGCGTGCAAATAAGAGTGTCGTGTTCGGGGCAGACAATCCACGTTCGCCTCAGCAGTTGATTATAAAAAGGCCGCCAAAGTAGTTTCGCAATGCAGAAATTAACTGAAAAAAAACATTATTTGTAATCTGTATCTTTACACCTTCAGGTTTCGGCATATCAAATGGCGATTCTAATGTTATTTAACAACGCCGATACTTACACAGTTGGAGAACTGCAGGCTCAGACGAACATTGATGAGATCAGGCTAATTCCCCTACTTGAAGGCCTTTTAAAGACGCGGATCTTGGAGGTCGTCAGTGCCGATGTAGCAATGCCTGCCGACAATGGGGGAATAGAGGAGATGGAGCGGGGCATAAAATCATACTCCCAAGAAACAGAACTATTCCCAAATCTCCCAATCCTTACAATGAACACCAAACTTGCTCTTTGCAAGACATATTACAAGTAATCTAAAAGGCTCAATTTCTAGCAAGAGCCAAGCTATATCACATAATACCAAAATGACAAACATCTACGTAGCTTTAAGATCCTTTCGATTGTTGGTTGGTAAGATGTATCCTCTACGGTACTTGAGATTTTGGGCTATATTCACCGCAATAACGAAAACTGAAATTAGACAATGTATGTAGTTTTGAGCTTTTTTTTCAAATAACTCGTATACCATTAGCAGAGTAGAATTTATTTATTCTCAGAAGTGTCCAATTAAGATAAAATAAGCATCAAAAGATATCCGAAATTCCGATTAGATCTGGAACATCTGCAGTTAGTTCAGATGAAGTCCTTGATTATGGAGTATAGAAATCGCTCACATGAACTGAGATAACTGTGTGAGTAGTGGCACATAATCGGCAAAAATACATCCCACTAATCCTGATTGAATTACCCTTGGACTAATTCCACTTCTATCGAAGTGTTTGACATGCTTAATTTGTTCTAAATATGGCTTGTCTATGTCTGTCAATTCATGCTTACTCTAACACCATTTTCCAATTATTTATTTAATCTCTCTGTAATAAAGGTCATTTAATTACATTCCTTAATTTTTTTCAGCGATCAATCATATGTTGACCTGAATATCCCAGTGAGATTGGTAAAGAAGAAGGAGGAGGTGGTGGATGAAGAAAGTTTGAAACGTGTCCGCATGAACTCTATTCAGGTGCTTTTCTCAAGAAATTTGCTTTCCAATGTTATTGTCAACTAACTCGATTGCTTTACTTTGCGTTTTCCAAATTAGTGCCGCATTGTTCAAATGCTGAAGACACGACGACGCTTGGCATATCAAGACCTAAAGAAAGAGATATTGGAACAGTCTTTTACCACCTTCCAGCCCACTACACATCAGATCAAGGTACTTTTCTATACTACTTTAAAAAGAAGAGTCGATTTTCATAATTTACCATTCCCTCCTTTTTTACCTTCCTTTAGTTAAGCATCGAAAAGTTGATTGAGAACGAGTATGTTAAAAGGGACCCAGCCGACATTGCTATCATCGAATATATTGACTAATCGAAATAGCATTCATCATCGTCATCATTGTCAATTTTTTTACAAATACAAAGCAAAACTAACATAAGTACTCTGCTTTCTTTTATAGCATTGGATAAGTTGACGTTTGAAATGACTCATTAAGTCAGAAGCAATGGGAAAAGCGTATTGGAGCATTGATTTTTTTCGGCTAGATTCATCTTCTAAGGATCAGAAGTTTATTGTACTTATATAAGTACTTGCGCCATAATTATCCGTAGTGTTATATTGTCCCTTTGAGTAGAAACACGAATTTTTGCACCACATCTTTATTAGCTAGACTTAATCATTCGCTCTACGACCTATCGAAAGAAGAATTTAAATGTCATCAATCGGGTCATTAACTATAACTGAATTACTCAAAGCGCTTCTTAAAAGACGTCTGTGGCTGAACATAGTTGGCTCTTCATCGCTAACACGAACAAGTTGAAGTAGTATTTCTCAGCTTACTGGGATACTATCTCAGATTGTAGTTGGGGGAAGAGTGGATGAACATTTGAGTTCAAAAGGAGGAATTGGGATAGGAAGGGCTCAAGATGAATGTGTTCAATTGACAATTAATGATAAATGGTAACTCAGAATGCATATATTCGAACACAGAGAACAATAGAATATTCCAACCAGTTTAGCTTGCTCTTCAGTCAATTTCAAACATAAGTATTAAAAATTTACTACTGATAAGATTTTAGTAACCCCTTTCTAAGTTCAATACAAAGTTTTAAGGACGGGACCAGAATAAGATTTTTTGAATAACAATCTTTTACTTTGCCATATGTGAGCCATGCGTGACTTAGACGAAGTAATAATTTATTAGGTTAAGAGTCGATAAATATATTATGGTTGAATGCAGTCGCTATATCTACACATATAGTAAGCATGATGAGTAATGATATTAAAGAACGCACCAAGAAGAACTCGATAGTCACTAACCGTTGTTGATGAGAGAATGCCGACATCTTCACAGATACTTCATATTGAAAAAAATTATGATTTTGACAAAAGTTCATGTATGAATAGATGTTATCTGAGTACAATTAGTATTCATAGTATCTGAACTTTTATGAGTTAGAAATGATTGTTTTATATGGAGATCAGCCAAGGCTCACGCGACCGTTACTCATCCACCCCCTTGCAATAATGTTGAAGGATGACCGCTTTACTCATATTTGGTCTACATGAGGGTTGATATAATCTCAGTTTTAATATGGGATACAATTCTTCTCTACTCAATTCAGGTGTTGGTAACATTTTCCTTAAGGTACTCTAGAGGCTTTTAGGCATCTAAAGGTTTCAGAGTCGTTGTAGACAGAGGATTAAACTTCAGAGTCACCACTGAAGAGAAAGATGAGTTCAACAAATACTCTGCTATGATCGGAGGTGTGAGTAAAAAGATACTAAATTCTTAAATTCAAACAGCATAGCAGTGCCCTATTACGTAAACTCGTTCAATGAGCCTCTCATTAGCGTTTGCTTATAGCTTCTATCCCAATGGGATCTATTTATCCCTTGCCAAAGTTTATTCACTATCCTGCTCCTCTCCCATGGATCAGGATATCGATTTTCCATCAAAGTTGAGGGAGAGAGAGAAGGGGAAATTTAATTTAAAACGGGAAGATCGCAAAAGATGCCGTTGACAACTTGCTAGCTTTAAGCAACTGGTGTCAATTGAGTGCAGATATCTCAATTGCTTTCTCTATAAGGATCTCTAATTAATTTGTAGAGACAGTAAGTTAGATAGTTTAAAATTGTGCAATCTGCACCTGATTTAAGATAAATGTTTCAAATTTTGTCAGATCGTTAACTGACTGAAATGAATTTTCAACACTTGTTTGAATTACAAATCTGACATTAAATTGGCAGGTTTGAGTTATAGCAGATTTAATCATTTAATTACCTCTAAATTATTCGAATGAAAAAGAGATTCTATTTTATTTATTTATAAAAAATGGCATGCGTTTTGAAAGTTATCATTAGCCCTGGAGCTGACTTCGGGGCTTAACAGAGAGGAGAAGGAACATCAAAGTGACAAAAAGCCGAGATCGGAGACAGAATAATGATTCACAGAGGTAAAAGAGACAGACAAACGGACACAAAGGTAGAAAAAAGGTGAGGTGAGTATTGTGGAAGGGGTCGAATAGGACAACTAATCGGTCCATAGAAGTTTGGCTTTTTTGCCGCATAAGTATACGTTGCCCAGGGTGCACAACGTGGAGGTAAGTCTATTGCGCACCCCGTTTCTATTTTATAATTTCACGCTAATTGAGGAAATATAGTGTGCGATCATGTAATTTACCTCATGTAGTTTTGAATTTTGAAGGAAATACTTCAATGTATTGTTTTAATTTTTTAGTTCAAATTTATATTTAAGTTATTTCGAAACTTTTTTTATTATTTCACTCAAAAACTTTAAATTTTCCTAGTTAAAATTGAAAGATATGAAAATAGCAATTTAAATAGGCCTCGCAACTATTGGGTGGGCAACTAAGTCATTGCCGTTTTTGTTGACAGATTCACTCAATACATTCTTTTGTTTTGTTAACGAGGCCAGAGCATCTAACCTATATTTTTTTACTGTATGGGCTTCTAGGTTAATTAGTTAACAATTTTTTTGTTTAGTTCTTTAGTTTTGTTTTTATCCCAATTTAAAAATGAAAGAACAGGACGTGCACTTCCGACACATTTTATTGTATTACTTCCGAAAAGGCAAGAACGCATCGCAAGCACAAAAGAAGTTATGTGCCGTATATGGAGATGAAGCCTTAAAAGAAAGGCAGTGTCGAAATAGGTTTGAAAGATTTCGTTCCGGTGATTTTTCACTGAAAAATTCACAACGATCTGGCCGCCCAGTCGAAGTGGATGAAACCCATATCAAGGCCATTATCGATTCAAATCGTCACAGCACAACACGAGATATTGCAGAGAAGCTCAATGTGTCGCATACATGCATTGAAAAAAAAAATGAAAAACCCTTGGTTATGTCAAGAAACTTGAGTTATGGATCCCTCACCAATTAAAGGAAATTCATTTGACACAACGGATTAGCATCTGTGATTCGCCGCTACTGAAACGCAATGAGAATGAGAATGATCCATTTCTGAAGAACCTAGTTACTGGCGACGAAAAGTGGATAGTTTATAACAATGTTACTCGCAAGAGATCATGGGTGAAGCAAGATCAACCAGCCCAAACAGTATCAAAAGCAGAGATTCACCAAAAAAAGATTATGCTGTCAGTCTGGTGGGGGGATCACAAAGGAATTTTGTATTTTGAACTCATGCCGCAGAACCAAACGATAAATTCAAATGTGTATGTTGAAGAACTCGAAAAACTGAAAGAAGGATGCAATTGAAGATAAGCGGCCGGCATTATCAAATCGGCGGAAGGGTGTTGTTTTCCATCATGATAGCGCAAGGCCCCCCCCCACACATCTTTGGTTACTCGGCAAAAATGATTGGAACTGGGTTGGGATGTTTTGTCACACCCACCATATAGCCCTGACCTTGCGCCTTCGGATTACCATTTGTTTCGTTCCATCCAAAACTCTTAAAATGGTAAAATTTTTAACAACGCGGATGATGTCGGATCACACCTATAGCATTAGTCATCAATATGCTAATGTTGATAATATGGCAATAATTTTCATGTTACCAAACCAACCGATAATATTGCAACAATCTTCAGCTGATGAAATGTATTTGAACTTCGCCTTATTGACGCCTCAATCTTATGAATTAATCGAATGTAGTAGATTGCTGCACAAATAAGCCTTCACCAAACCTAAAAGATCCTTTATGCCAAAATCCTCCCATTTAGACTTACTCAAGTTATCAGCTATGCTACCTCGACAATATCGAGGAAGTAGAATGTATAGATAGTACAGTGTTTATTGCAACTTAACCTCACGACAAACATGTTTAGTTATATGAATGTATTCAACGTTACTTGAATGAATACTAATAGTAGATTAGTTAAGGAGTTCTCTGCTTGCACGACCGCACTCTTCAGAATGTTCGGATGAGCATGAGATTGATTCGTTCAATCATGTTAGGATTGTGTGTATCCTGCAAGAGCATGATGAACCCGAATGGCAGTGACAGCGTAGTTTCAAAAGACACTCTGTCTAATCGTAACTAGATTATGTGTAAATAAGATTTTTAAGTCACAATTTTGACTTAGACAAACGAGATACGCTAGACGACAAAGAGAAAAGTCAATCATATGCACTACCTTGTCTCAAAGGCAGATTAATATGTGGTCCGACGATGAGAAGCCATAGTACTGAAGAAGGAAAGATCTATCGGAATCTCTCCCCATCAAATAAACTCCGTCTGTGTTAAGTGGTAATGAGGATTACTCCAGTTAATAAAGCCTTCCGCTATCGCCATACCACCAGAGCGTTGAATTTAGGTGATTCAAGGTTTTCACAGTGAGCAAACTTCTTAGTTCACTTCTTCTCATATTGTTTAGCTTGAAGAACTGATTAATTAAATCACCATTATTGCAAGGGTCTACTGAGGTAAATAAAAATCGCATTGAATAATTAACAATAGGCTTACTTCACAAACATACCAAGATTAGAGTTTTTGGGTCTGTGGATGATTGAGTGACCCACAATTTGTACAAATATGAAGAGCTATTTTGACGATCTCGTGATATTTTACTGGACATAAAGCATGCAGGTGTAATGTGAACTAAACCTCTGAACGGAGTAATCTGACCCCATATGCTCCCAATTTGATCTCTATTATTTGTTGATAGTTTAACGGAATGTCACACAATTGAAACTGCTTCAATAATGTTTTTAGAAAATGAGAATTGTTTATGATGACTTTATAGGCCTCGAGTTCTATCTTATTTATTAAGGGAAAATGTATCAATTAATTCAAAATATTTATATGTTTATATCAAATGGCAGACATTTGGAGAGTTATCATTAGCCCTTTAGTTGACTTCAGGCTTCAATGAGGGGAAGGAACATCAAAGTGAAAAAAAGTTGAGAGGGGGGGGGGGAACGGAAGAGTATTTCAAAGATGATGTAAGAGACAGACATAAAGATGGAAAAAATGTTGAGGTGAGTACTATGGAAGTAGTCGAATATGACATAGAGTGGGGTGATGGTAGTTTGAAGTCAGATGTCAACTGCCGATTAATAGACTTTTTGCCGTATGAGTGAACGTTGCCCAGGGCGCACCACGTAGAGGTAAGTCTTTCGTACCCCCTCCCCCATTAATTCCCTATTTTAATTACTCAATATTTTCTAAGAAAAATTGTATTTATAACATCTAAAGTATAGACACAAGTAAAATGGCCGTCTCAATTAATGCTATTCATTTCGTACCAAAGATTCAAGTGTCTTAGCTCCATCCGTGTGATTTATTCATTTATTTATATCAAATGGCAGGCTTTATGACTCTTATCACTAGCATTTTAGTTAATTTCGGGCTACACAGCGGGCAGGAACGATCAAAGTCACAAATAGTCGAGAGGGAGAACAGAAGAGTGGCTCACAGATGCAAAATGGTTGACAGTTAAAAAAATCCGAGAAAAAGGAAATTTAAGTACTGTGAAAGTGGTGGAGTATGACATACAGTCTAGTCATGGTGGTTTGAAATCAACTGCCGGTTTATAGACATTTTTACCGTATGAGTATACGTTGTCAAGGGTGCACCACTTGGAGGCAAGTCTATTGCGCACTCCTCCGTGTGACTATAACATTAGAATTTTGTCGTGAACATAGGATACTCTGCATGATAATTGAGGCCATTAATAAATGACCGAAAACAATAACTATTTTGACAAAAGCTGATATTAGATAAATGCTCTTCACTATCAGATCAAAGCGTATACTTGGAACTTTTGTCACCTACCTACTGACCCTTATTGGTTCGATCATTTTTATTATTACTATTACTAATACACTAAAAAAATATTAAAATAAATAAATACTCGTCAGTTTGTTATTCCATTTATCAGTAGTTTTCTTCCAAAGGGCTAACGTGTTCATCTTCAATAAGCTATTTCAAAGTACGCACCCTGATTAATAAATTTCCCTCTTGAAACTCGAAATTATAAACAAGGTTACCTGCAAAAGTGCGAGTAAACAACGAGGTTTTTGCCCTTGCAAAATTGTTTAATCAGCTTCTAACCTCGCAAAGGACAGCCGCATCTTGTTGATCTTGGTTTCAGGTAAACAATCTCTTCAGTATGCTTGTACTTTATAATATTATTGGGAGAAATTCTGTTCAGGAAATTTTTCTTTCCTTGCGAGAGGTTTCGACGATTCTTATAAAGGCCGGCTATTGGTGCCCCTTTGAAGGAAAATACAATCCTTTGATAATAAGTATGAAATATATCTGGATTTCAAACGGCACTAAACGGCACTAAGCGCCACTAAAGTTAAAAAAATCGTTATCCTCAATTCTAGTAAAGTTGGCATTCAGCCATTTCTCTGTTAATTGGCACCTGGAAAGCCCCCATCAAGGGTCTAACCTCGTGATATTTCGCGTTTGTGCCGCCTCATTCACTACAATTTCTGTTTTATTTCTATTTCATTCTGTGGATTTCTATTGCATTGGGATGGTAGTGTGTGCGTGTGTGTGTGTGTGTGTGTGTGTGTGTGTGTACTCCTATTAATTCACATAACACAGCAGTGAGTAAGAGCGTTGACTACAACAAAATTGGTGAAATCTCTGATCAACGGGAAATGGTAAACAAATTCATTTCAATATCATAAATTTCTACTTGACTCCCCTTGAGAAATCTGCATCAGCGCTTTTCCATTGATCAAATGATGAATTTACCGGTTGCCAAATTTATTTATTTCAAATGGCAGGCATTTTGACAGTTATCATTAGCTCTTTAGCTGACGTCGGGTTTCACAGAGGGGAGAAACATCAAAGTGGGAAACATCCGAGAGGATGGACAGAAGAGTGATTCGCAGATGTGAGAGAGACAAACAGACAGGCAATGATAGAGAAAAGGTAAGATGAGTGCTGGGGAGTGATGTAATATGACATAGAGTGGGGTGATGGTAGCTTGAAGTCCGAAGTCAATTGTCGATTTATAGACCGTTTTGCCGTATGAGTATACGTTGCCCAGGGTGCACCACGTGGAGGTAAGCCTATCGCGCACCCCACTGGTTGCAAAATGCATTCCATGAAATGGGCAGTGTTAGTTACTCCTGTAGCAGTGTACAACGCGGTGTTGTATGAAACCTCTTCTATTCGAAAACAAGTAAACTAAGGCTGAAAGCTGACCCAGAGTAGATCTAATAAGTTTGGTAATTATCTCGACACCATAATAGCGACTTACCTCCAAATTGTGTATCATGGGCAACGTATACTCATACTGTAAAAAGCCTATTAACCGGCAATTGATTTCAAACTACCATGACACCACTGCATGTCATATTCCATTACTTTTACTGTACTCTTCTTACCTTTTCTTCTACCTCTGTGTCTGTCTGTCTCTTTAAAATCTGTGAAGCACTCATCTGTTCCCCTTCTGGGCGTTTTTTGACTTTATGATAAATATCATAAAGCCTACTATTTGACATAAATTAATAATAGAGAATGCGATCATCCTGCTTTCCAAATCTCCAGAAATGAATAGAAACGAATTGGGGTAACATGTCCAAACATGGCCATTAATCCACATGTCAGTTACCATTAGGAGTCATGTTCAAAAATTGACTTTAAAACGAGACGATGAATCATGACTTTTCACCATCGAAGTGTGAATAAAAGTATTCGAAAGCAACATACAATTTATTAGAATTACAAGTAGTTGGTACCAGGTGCTTTCTCGCAATAAAGGTTTTAGCCTTTGCGAAGACTGCAATTAAAATAAATAATTAATTAATTAATCCAGAATAATGTGGGCAAGTCTCATTTCATGGATAAATTTGATTGAAATCCGTTCAAGCAAGCCATTAACATTGCTCTGGTTTGAAAAAGGTTGGCTGTTGCGTGCACTATGTCTTAATCCAGTTACGACAATTGCATTGTGTTAGTCAAGGTTATGGGAGAAGATTAATACGATTTCTCTTCATTCCAAATTACCCCAGATTTGGCGACAAATTTTGCAAAATCCTTTCCAACTTGATTTCCGGATTGGTTTTAACTCAAGACAGAATGGAACTATAACCCAATGCAATCGATGGAATGATTAATAATGGCGTGCATTGGGAAAAACGATCATCATAATTATTAGGATTTAAATGCATTTAAAATGCCTCTTCTACTGCTGGACTATCCCATCTGATACACCCTTAAGAGCTTTACTGTTGTAAATTTTAAATACTCTGAAACTATGCCAATTTCGTTTTAAGCCATCTGGCAGATAGTAAAGTTTGCCTTTTTTGGAGATCAATTTCGTATAATTGGGACAGTCTTAACGAAAAAAAAGATGAGACGCTCTGCGTGTTATGCATTTAAAGTGTACATAGCTCAAACAAGATCCAAATTTTCTATTAAATATGCAATTTTAGCGTTGCTTTGGCTGAATTATGCTTTTAAACAAAAAGAAAGGGAACAATTTCTATTGTCGAGGCAAAATTGCGCATTTTGCGATTGTATTTATTCTAGTCTGTGTGTGTGTGTGTGTGTGTGTGTGTGTGTGCTGTGTGACACAGCTTCGTCATTATAACAAAATTAGGCCTCTGCAGCGTTTAGTGATTGGTTGTTGACTGAGAGGTCTTTGTTCTCACGAGCATACTTGCTTCTCACAAGATCGTTAGCACGACGCACCTTCAGGACTGTTAGAATGGACATGAGGTGTCTTTGCTCAACCTTGATTATGTTGAGCTTCCCAAAGGCATTTGAAAAATTATAAGTACTTTGCTTGAGTTTGTCAAAATGAATGATAATGAAGCATTCTCGTCCTGGTAGATGTTGCAAATTCAGAGTTAAACTAATTGAACTGATAGTTTTTTTTCTCTACTAAAATGACCGGTAAAGGTTGATGATCTAGTGCATCGGCGTTCTATTCACTCCATGTTAAAAATTTTCTCCTTTGACTGATTGCACACCTTTAACCAAAGAGTCGACTGTTCAACACACGTTCTCCTACGACGAGGGTCCTCAATCCTCGAGATGCGTCGGCAACGTCACATTCAGGAAGCCAAATTTGTGGAAGTTGCCCTCACAAGCATTAGTCTAAATCCACCTTTCAAAGGAAGGGTATATAATTTCAGGAAGTTGTCTAAGTGGCTAGGGTACTAGGAGTCAAAGCAAAGTTAGTTCTATCATTCCATTTTTTCCTCATTTCGTCTTGATGTCTTTTTCTATCTCCAAGCGCTCGTTAGTGGAGACTATCCTTCATTCACTCTATGGGTAACTGGATGGTCTTCTAAAGATATCATGGGAAAGAAATAATCATTAGTCATGCCTCAAAAGTATTCCGAAGCCCTGTCATGGAAAGTGCTAATCACACTTGACTTTGGTAGAGAGAATGTGTTGTGTGAATTAATTATGTCGTCTGGCCACTCAAGCCTTTATGAGCACGGGTCAGTAAATATTTCGTGATCTCTGATTTACTAGAAGTGAACATTGACTTCTGACCCACACCAAACATATTTTAACTACATAGGAGTCATTTCAATCATTGTAAGTACGTGGCAGGTTTCTCACGCACATTATTAAGCAAAACAGACAAGTAAACATCATAATGTCTTAATAAACTATTGTTTTGGTTAGCTTGCGTATTGTACTCTAATTGGATTATGTTATGGCATGAACAATTCAAGAGGTTGGTAGTTCCAAAGTCGCTTGTTTCTATGCGGGTACACTCAGCCGTCGACATCTTGGCCTTCTAGACAAAATTACAATCGATCCGGCAGTGGGGTGCCCTCGAAATTTCTTTCATATCTTTGCAGAGAAGTGGGGTAGACTTTTATTGGGTCTGGTCAGTTGAAATGATAACCTTTCTGCTACAATTTGGCTTTGCATATTTCTGCCATACGTCAATTTCAGTGTAGAATTCCTTCAATTTAAAATTGGAATACTGAACAGAGGAGGGGGGGGGGGCAATAGAAGAAAGTGGCAAATCAGGAGCACAATGAGTTTCCTCTTGTCTTACTATTACCAATTTATTGGTTCAGCCACTTCACAAGTATTTTTCAATCCCATGAAATGCTAATTTTACTGTGGAGCGGCTATTTTACAACATTTCGAGTTACTGGAGTCAGAAAATCAATGCAATGACTTATGGGCAATGGCTTGGAACGAGTGCTCTAAACTGATTGAGAACTGCCTAGCCAGTTCAACTGCTTGAGCCGCACTGACTATGAGTACCTTGGGTTCTCAATGCTACAAAGTTTAGCGGATGCTTTAGCACTTTTAAAAGAAGCACTTCAAATACTATAGCCATAAAGAAATGTAATTAGTGGAAGGATACCTAGATCGGTTTTGGTCAAACCGGATCCACATTAATTCTACCTCTAACTCTTCTTATCATTTCTGCACTCCAATGGTATTGAAAGGATTGTTAGAGTGTCGATGGCTTATTAACTACAGTATGCTCAGCCCTATTTCAAAAGTGCAGTTTATGAATTGCGTAGATAATATGTACTTTTTGGAGAAGGAAATTTCTGACAGAGCTAGCCTCATTTATTGTTTTTTCCACCCATTTGCGATTACCTATTTATCCCTCTAATAATGCCGATTAAACAACATTTCCATCTCCTTTTGTTTCCATTTCTTCGTCTTATAAGAAACTAAAGTTGATTTGTCTTGGCATTACTGAGCTTTGTAAGTGTCCTACGTTATGCGTGCGTCTTTCTATGATCTTTATATTCTATCAATCGCAAATAATGAGCACTTTAAAATATTTAAATTTAGCCCCTAGTTCTAATGTTAGCTGCTCCTCTTCTAAGTTGCTCTTAATTGGCAGTATGCTAGTTAATTAAAACAAAAATTGAAGTAATTGCATTATAAATAAAGTTCCTTAACTTCTACAATGTAACAGAAATGTTAAAGAAATCTACGCTATCATAATTTTTTTATGCGCGTAAGTTGATTGATAGATTAGTTTCAACGTGTGAAGTGACCTTTCTTAGGGATAATAATCCAATCCTACCCGGATCAAAAATATCTTCTGAATTTCGAGTTTGGAAGGTAAAATAACATTTACAAAAAATCGATTTTCCTAAAAGAAAACCTATTGCTGTTTCTTGAAGCCATTTTAATTTTTTAAATTCTCAGACCACTCATTTTTATTCAGATTTTCATTCACATGACATCATTGTCATGGAAAGTTTGAGTATTGTCATTAATAATCACTCTATCTCAGTTGTAAAATAGTAAATGTTGTTTGTTCAATGTGATATTTCTTCAACTTTCTTTTTAACTTCCAAACCGATGAACTTTCAGCGGTTAAACGTTTATTTTTAGATTTTATTGTTTAGTAAATTTCAGTCTTTGTTCTTGGGAATAGACACCTTTACCTTTATACGAAATGTTTGAGAAGAATTTGTTGAGATGAAATCTGTTAAATTCCTATAAGTCTCGATTCAAAAGTGCAAATCACGCCTCAATTTGAATACCTTTTTTTCGAATAGTCGATGAGGGGATATTAGATCTGGAAAAACACACAATGTCAAAGTTTCTACTCAGAAATCAGTAAACTGTAGTAATTACTCTTGGTTGAATTGCCTTTGCGTGTCTTTTTACAATTCATCAATGAACTATTCTCATTTCCCCATGTGAACTTACTTTCTCACCTCATCTTTAACTCTCTCCCAGTCCATGGAAGTAGGTGACTAGTACCCGCAACTTCTTACGAGGTTGCTCAAAGTACAAGTTGATTAATCGTAAATCTTGGGAGGTCTTATCAAACAATCACAATCAATAGGTAGAATGAGGAAAAAACCTGCTTTGGAGGGAGGGTGGAGGGGGGGGGTGGAGGAGTGGGAGATCTGTTTCTTAATGAGTTGATACAGGAGTTTGCAAATTTGAGATATCTCCTCAAATGAAAGTTTATTTATTTATATCAAATGGCAGGCGGTTTGATAGTTATCATTAGCCCTTCAGTTGAATTCAGGCTTCACAGAGGGGAGTAACATCGAAGTGAAAAAAATTCGGTAGGGGGGGGGGAGACAGAATAGTGATTCAAAGATGTAAAAGAGACAGACACAAAGGTAGAGAAAGAAGGTAAGGTGAGTACTGCGGAAGTAGTCGAATATGACATACAGTGAGGTCATGATAGTTTTAAGCCAGAAGTCAACTGCCAGTTAATAGACTTTTTTGCCGTATGAGTATACATTGCCCAGGGTGCACCACGTGGAGGTAAGTCTATCGCACACCCCCCTCAAATGGAAGTAAATAACGGTTAATGCATTTATAATTCTGGTAGATTTTAGTGCATAAATAGAGTATTTACATAACTCGTTTATACCTGAGTTTGTGTTATTTTTAAACTAACCTTATTGCCTGTGAATTTTTGTTTCGTCTATCCCTTTGGAACATTTCATAATGAAATAATATGATTATGTACCCCGCTGGGCGACCTCCACTATATTTACCATTGGCGTTGGATAAAAATGAACATGTTTTATTCAACAAACAACAACATATTGCTCTCTTTTTCCTAGATTAAATTATTATCACTAATAAAACTGAATGAAAAAATCAAAAGTGTTTTTGTGGAGCACTACTACAGTGCGATACACTTACCTCCACGTGGTGCACCCTGGGCAACGTTTACTCACACGGCAAAAAAGTCAATAAACCGACAGTTGACTTCTCACTTCAAACTACCATCACCCCACTGTATGTCAAATTCGACCACTTTCACAGTACTTATCTTGCATTTTCTCTGCCTTTGTGTCTGTCTGTCTCTTTCACATCTGTGAATCACTCTTCTTTTCCTTCCTCTCGACTTTTCCTCACTTTAATGCTCCTCTCCTCCGTGAAGCCCGAAGTCAGCTATAGGTCTAGTGATAACTATCGAAACACCTGCCATTTGATATAAATAAGCAAATCCTACACATTCGGTGGACTCATAAGTATGAGAATTTTGCGTAAGTTTAGACTTAGATGATTCTGCCTTTCTATTTTCAAATATTTTATTTGGGTGAAAATGATGTTTTACAAGCTATTTTAGTGTGGAAAACACATAAAACCCATAAATTCTATTAATTACCCGAAATGAATATGGTCAGTTGGAGTTTACAAGGTAATTAGGTAAGAATATTTCAGTTAATAATATTTAAATTTTAAATTTCTGTCTGTTTTGAAATAGATAATTCACACATCTTCCTGATTCCGTCTTAATATCTCCAATTTCACATTTCTAACTATTAACCCGACGTTCCAGAATGATCTCGTATCTGCGACTTTCAACGTTTGTTGACCGTTTGTTCAAAAACATTACTTTCCAATGTTCTGACTTCCTTCCAGCTTACTGAAAGTTAGCTTCAAGGAAATGACTAGATAATTGTTTCACATTTTATTACCACTACGTTAACAAAATTATAAAATAAAAATTGAGCGGCATTTGCATGTCAACTTTCTCATTAAATTGACTCATAATTCTATTTCGGTTTCAAATTATAAGTAAACGTAATAAATCTTAATTTTATTTAAATCACGGCAAACTCCATCAATCGGAAAGTGTTAACCTGCCAAGTTACTTAATGGCAGCAGTACAATCAATCAAGCTTGATGGTAATACTTGAAAGCTTAAATTTTAAGTGAATTTCAGTTAAAACCCCCTAGTGGATTAATTAATCAATTAGTAACTAACATATAATGTTACATTTGAAATGGAAATTTCTCTATCAGCAAATGTACAAAAGAGGTTCGTCTTAACCTTGTTGACGTCGAGGTACTAATTGACCATAGAATAAATCAATACCTATCAAGGGTTGTATTGAAAAACAAGTAGTAATCTTGATTCTCTAAAATATAATTACTTCATTATTATTTAGTCGTAAATTTTTTATATTTACCGAAATTTATTTGATCCTGTGGTAGTATTAATTTGTAGCTACTTTGAGTTTATTTGAGTTAGTGTTCGACGTCCTGAAATAGAAACTCGAAAAATATGAAACTGATAAGTTCTTCATGATAATGTTTCACATTAAATATACTAATGAAGTTTGTTTTAAATTGCCTCTTTTAATCATAGTGGAATAAATTCTGGGTCTACTAGAAAAGCATCTTAATTTATTGTGGGAATGTTGTTTTAATCGATGCAGTCTCTCCAAAATGATTGGCTTAAGAAAAACAATGAGTCTCTCACTATTGTCACAGTTCATTGTTGACAACTGCAGGTTCTCAAAAAAATAGCGCTTTAATATTAACAGTCTTGGAGGTTATGAAAAGTGATCACAGTGGAGGAAAATCACTGTCAATCATCTGCTTTAGTTATTAACTAGCGTCTAGGCTGAGAAAGCAAAAAATCGTGTCTAGTGAGGAACGATAGTGGTATTTAATATACATGTATTATAAATTTAAGATTTCACACTTTTGAATGCTCAAAACAGAGTAAGTTATTGACAAGCTGTAGAGTTCGTAAAACCGGGTTTTAGCCCTTTAACGTCCTTAAGGCCTTACGGTCCTCTTTCAAAATGAACTCAGTAATAGAAGGCGGTAGTGGTGTTCGAAGCACGTGAAATGCGTGTCTATACCCTTCGACTGCTCATCACCAAAACTCATCACGTCGGTGACGTCAGTCTACTGTGGGTTCTTGCGTGAGTTTTCAACCAAGTATTAAAATACGCTTTTCCACAATAGTCGATCTCTTGGAGTGGAAGCGAGCATTAATTATGCCTGGAGGCCTTTTGGTAATTAGAAACTATTCCCTAGATAAGAAATGAAGATTTAGTTATAATTTTAATCTGCTCAACAAAAGAAATCCCCAATGGATTAAGATTCGAACTAATTATTTCAACGAATTCGAAGGATTGGTGAAAAAACAGTTGTCCTTCATTAGATTAGCTAATTGAAAACGCCTATTAACTTTCTCCGGTGATACAGCAGCATTGCAAAGAAAGACCGTTTGCTAAAAAGCTTTGTTATGTTCGGAGAAAGTTCAAAACCAAAGAGGTAGAGACTGGGGGGGGGGGTGGGGCATACAAGAGCATGATGTAGTGGAAGGGGATCTTGTGCCCATGGCTATTTGCACGAATTAAGCGACTGGACTTTTGGGAGTTGGTCCGGATCAATTTAAGGGCGCTGAGACTGTGCCTTTAAGGCCCCAGTGATATTGTCTGCTTAATGTCTTCCAACCTCACCACATGTGGTAATCGTTCTCTGGTTCTGAAGTAATTACTCATTGCTACACAAGTGATTCCGCCTTAAATGGGATGAGTAGTAACGATGAACTTGGAAAGCTTTTATTTTTTGCTAGATTTTCACTCATTTCAAATAAGCTTTTAGCGATAATTGTAACGCGAAATAATAATAATCCAAGAAGTTTCCGTTTTAGTAGAAGAAAAAGCTTACCTCTTAAATAACTTGATTATTAAGGAAATAAAAAAGAGTTTAAATTTCTTTTTTATTTTAGACGGGAAAAATAAACGTAGAACAAAAAGAGCATTTACTTCTATATAAAACGTAATTTAGGTATTAGTGTTAACATAAAAGTGATTTAAAACGAACACTTAGTAATGTTTATTAAGCAATATGATGAGGATTTTTCGATTTGGGAGATCGTATTGGTGAAAATTATTTAACATATTACATTTTCCCATAAAGGAGTGTACGATAGATTTACCGCTTAGGCAACATATACTCATACGGCAAAAAAGTCTATTAACTGACAGTTGTCTACTGTCTTCAAACTACCACCACCCCACTGTATGTCATATTCGACTACTTCCACAAAACTCGCATTACCTTTTCTCTGCCTTTGTTTCCATCTGTCTTTTTACATCTGTGAAACGCTCTTCTGTCCCCCCTCTCGAATTTTTCTCACTATGATGTTCCTTCTCTCTGTGAAGTCCGACCTCAGCTAAAGGGCTAATAATAACTATTCAAGACGCCTTCCATTTGAAATAAATAAATTAACACTTCCCCATAATAACCCAGTGCTTCAGCTATTTTACTTCTCAGCTGTTTTACATTTTTAATTCTTCTATGGCGTGGAAATGTTATTAAACGGTTAGGTTTTTTACCAATATTCTTCCTCATTAAGTGGGACATGAGCGTTTGATTTAGTTAAAAGGCAGAAGATATATCAGGTGTAAATCTACTGACATTTTCCGTATCTCGTTGATATAATAGGTAAAATGAATTCTCTGGAAAGTAATATTCTTTGGCAAATTATTATATTATTTCTTTAATAATTACTTTTATTTAACTTTACAAATTTGAAGAAGAATATGATGATGATGATGATGAAATCGATGGACCAAATCGGCTTACGAGTTGGCGTAAAGTATTATTCAAACAATAGAGGTCTTTTCGTATGACCATTGGCTCTGTCTGAGGAAATAATTAGAAAACCGTTAATGAGATCGAGAAATGCGTTTATAATTCCATAGTAGAAAATCGCAATCCCACTTCGTTATTGTGGTTATTAAAAATAGCGGAACTTGTTGAATTGAAGGGAAAATAATTAAAGTAAATGTAAATGGCAAAGGGAATCCTTAAAAATTCGCTTAAATATAAATTCTTTATTGAAATCTAGGTTCTAATTTACTCATATCAAAAAAAATTGTTTATGAAACAGAGAAATTAGTATAAATAAACCAGAAAAGTTTGTTTAAATGCTTGTTTTCTGAGATCTGTTGCTAATGTCACTTCCCTACAAAAAATTTGTGTGGCATGAAAAACTTCGAAATTAAGAGGTCGCCTCTGAACTGCCAATCACATTGTCAACTCTGCATTTTGTCATTTCACAACTTTATTTAAAATCCTTATTCGAATGTAGACACGCCGCGTTACCTTTTTTAGGTTTCTTAAAGTCCAAGCTTCGTAGACTACCTCTTTTGACCTCTCATCCGTTTCATTCTCTAATGGGTTCTCGAGATTAAAAGTTGTAAAAAGTTCCACATGCTATGGACAATAATACTAATTTTGACTATAATCTAATTGCTGAATCTGGGAGCTAAACAATGAGAATGGAGTACTTTAATATTCTAAAGCCTGAAAAAGCCTGTAATCATTATGGCCTTTCTCATTGCTAAAAACCACAATTAGCTTCAGTGAGCAAATTACTCCAATTAGCTTAAATTAGAGTGCTTGTTCCTTTTAAAAGTACGCCTCGCATTTTCAAATGAGTTTCGGAAGCAAAATTGTCCTTTCATATAGCAGCATTTACTCCACAATAGTAAGCTACTTTTATTATTTGTTATTATTTCACATTTAGAAGCGAACGTATCTCTCTCACTCCACATAGACTGCGCTAAA
>UZAE01012223.1:0-18556 GCA_900617975.1 Rodentolepis nana
AATGGTATTAACGTTAGTTAATTTGTAAATCGTTTGAAGAGTTCATTGTCTCCTTGCTATAAAATGTGGCATGGCCTATCGAATTTTGTAGTTGAATGAGCAAATCAAGGGGAATTTTTATCTTTGAATGTGGTAAAAATCATTCAGGGGCAAAATTATGCAAGTCTGAAACAGGAGGACAGCTTATACTCCGATATTTGATTCCTAACTTCAAACAACTATGATCGCCCACTGTATATCATTTTTGATCACCTCCACAGTACCTTGATTGAAAATACCCTATGATAGGAAAGTGCCTTCTCAGTTCTAGTTGAGTGCATTTAGTCTATTGTCCGCATGCGTGATGATTATGTGGAGGTTAGACGTTTATTACTGCTTGACCACCTATATACTCTCTTGAGGTTCGATATCTGATCTTCCACTTCGAGCGAACCTTCTACCTTTAACGATATTAGAGTTGATTTTACTGGGACAGTGTTTAAATTAATGTATTCTCCTGTTAAGTGCAAGAATATTGTATTTTGTTCTTACTGTCATGTTCGAAAATATGTCCACTTGAAATTTGAAATTACAACCACTTCTAGGAATATTTGTGTTTGGGATGGAATTGTTACAGATGCGATTTGGAAATTTCGATGTACCACCATCTTCGAACCTTCAAAATCCCACAAGCTGGAATCGATACAGAGCGTGTGATATGCCTTCTGTATCAAATTTAAAATTTATGATCACTGTATATTTCTCCTCCCATGACTCCAGTTAGGTATATGTGATGTTGTAACCCGTATAAGCTTTCATTTATGGTACATATCAAGTCTCAACAGATGTGATGACTGAGTGAGAACCTGAAATTCTCTCCTAAGGTAGCTCTTCTACCTGCTTCCATAATTCTGCATCTCTATGACTCGTGTGATGAGATTCCACGTTCATGTAGACTGTCAACTTCATGAAATCACATTTGACAATGAAATGCCTTGAAACCTACATCACTGCTTAGATTAAATACTTAATGTTAAATATTGCTTTTAAGTGAAAAATTCTAAGTGTTTTAATCAACCAAATGCATATCATTTTTCATAAATTTTGAACAACTTACATCTATCTCAGACCAAGAATTCTTACACTACTGTGAATTTAAATAGTAGAAATATCAATGAATCTTTAGTTATTGTTTTACTGGTTAAGAGTATTTAATTCTTGATTTAGTTAGCTGCAAATGATAACTAATAAATACAAAACATAATGATGACATGAATTCAAACGATTCTTAACTAGATCGGAATATGTGTCTTTGATTTTAAATTAGGTGTGGAAACTCTGAGGTGAAACTTTACATTTGAAATGAATCTATATTGTTGTAATAATGTTGAGATACCACGTTGAAAATGTTTGGGATAGGAATTTTGAGTTGCCTTGATGCCTTATGATTAAAATGCCTGAAAATATCGGCTTTTTAATCCATGTCAATACAATAGAAGGAATTGGGGAAAACTACTCAAAGACTATTAGAACGATTTAGGAAACAGGAATTTATTACTTGAGGTTCTTCCGCTTTGTCTACAGGTATAGTGTTGGTGAATTTCAAAATATCGTGGCAAGCCTCTTAGTGCTACCTCATGATGTTTTCAGTCAGCATACAACTTTGGAGCTGGACTTATAACCATTGTAAAGATAGACTGTTCAAAGTCGTCATGCGATAAGATGCAAAGGGAAAAAGAATGCTGGAAGGGAGCTTCTCGATGCATTTCTGCATATTTCCTAAACTTAATTCCCACCAACGTGTCAGGGGTACCTTCAACGCCTGAACGCAACCACAAACAATCCGAAATCGCCACCACATTTTCCGCAATATTTGTGCATTTCCAATGGTCTCCAAAGATAACTTTCGCCTTCCAATCCCTCTTTTTCTTTTGAAATCTTATTTGGCTAAAATTTCAAACATACTCGATTCTGCATCATTATTGACACAGTTTTAAGCAGTTGGAATTTGGCATTTCAGTTGCTAAATGCTTTAATTTTGTCACTAAAGAACAACTTGAATACTTCCATGTACTAGTCTATGCTTATCTAATCGTTCAATCCTTCTGAAAATATCTTCAGTCATATTTCATATTTTGTTTCCTGTAAGAAATAGAGCTTATTATTATTCATATTATTACTATTGTTATTACCAATGAAGTTTAGATAAAACAACTGGTGGAACAACTGTTTTCTCTATATTTTGGCACGGTGTTAGAGATGTATACCATGTGAAAATTTCAGAAATAGCAGTGGTTTATAAAGTTTCCTGTAATTATGCGATGTTTTTTAGAATTTAGAAATTCTAAATGTCTAATTTTTGGCGTTTTCTTATAGATGTTCTTTGTAATTGTAAGTTTTGTATCTATTCATAAAGTAAATTCTACTTTTCTAAATTGCTCTCCATCATGTCAAGCGGAAAATCGTTTCCTTTTGAAGATTAGCTAAACGGAACTAAAAGTCGTACTTGAAGTGTATGAGAGAGATAGAGAGAGAGTGAGAGAAATACAGCAATGCAAGTATCCTGAGTTCAAAGATTGTCTCTTTTCCACTTCCGCCTTACACCATAAAAATAAAAGAAAATTAACTTCTTCTTACAATTTATAAGTAAAAGAATCCATTGCTCAAAGGTATGTTCTTAGTTGTTTAGAAACCGTCGCCACGTCTCTTAAGATTCTTCAACAGGATCAGATTCAGTCTGAAGCTCCGTCACATAGAATCCTGCATAATCTCTTATCGATTGACTTCTGCAATCATAAAATATCACGAAAAAAATCATTCTTCACAAAGCTACATCTGGGTTCAACACAGACTCATAGTGACTTTATGAATTACCATGTACGGCTCTTCCTTTGTTTTCAATGTATTTAACAATAATCCACATCATACAACTCATCTCATCTAATTACTTATAATTTCAACTTTTTTGCCCATGGATTGATTCCCCACTCTGTTTGTTCCCTGATAAAATATTTTCCTACCGACTTTATCTTCTCCAGGCCCTCTAATGACGAGAATGTACAAGATATTTCTGTAAACGTTCCCTATTCTAATTTACCCATTTCTCATTTACGTGCGTTCAAAAGATCACTATTTGAGGGCACATTATTTCATGAAAGTGACGAAGGTATTAATCTTCGAATCAGTGTAAAAGAAGAAGTATCGCTGTGGTTGATATCCATATAAGAAACAACTTCTCTTTGCAGCGTTAGCAAATACACATCGAAAGAATAACATTTACCTCATCGGTTCAGTGAGGACTCATCTTCCAATGTTTAAGCAGAGCAAAAACGCCAAAGTAATTCCTTGTCCTGTGCCCTAATTATGATGCAGTCTCCAAATGTGTTGACTCAATTTAAAATGTTAAAGCGTCCCATGTTCGCACAACACATGTTTCTATTGCTCACAGTATGAACAATTTTAAGGAAAAGAGAGTACGAATGACCTTGACAACTGTGATCAATAAACATTTTATGAACTTAAGACACAGATATCTCACCATTAAGTGTTAGTTCGAGTAAGGGACGTTTGTCAATCGAAAGCTGTTGGCACAAAATCGGACTAATTTGGTTGGCGCAAACATCCCAAGAAGAGCAAAATGAATGGGTGTTGGTTTCGGAATACAATCGAAATACAAGTTAGGATTAACGTGGAGTACGCCACAATGTGATCACTTTCAACTGCAAACTTTGATTGAAAGAGAAAGAATAAACTTGTTGAGTAGAAGAAGGATTTGTGGATTAGGAAGACTAAAGGTTGCCAGTTGTTAAGCGCTATAGAAAGTGATTAGTATTTGAATATTGGAGAAGACTTCGAGGAAGAGGACAATTGTGGATTTAACTAAGGGTTTTCCAATGTGGATGACAAATGGATTGAGAGATAAACGCAGTGAAATTTTGATTATTTGTGACGATTCAAATGATAGTGGATCAGAAGAGTGGAGTAGAAGCAAATTCAAGGAAATATAAGGTCGAGTGTTAAAGCACATAGTTTTGCCTCCTAGGGCTTGAATAAAATTGTATCAGCGTTATATAATTAAAATCAGAACCAGTAATGATTGCTTCTCCAAGACTACAAGAAATCTGAAGACGAGAGTATAAGCAAATGATAAATGCTTCATGATGAATTGACTACTTAAATTGTTTTAAGATAACTTTGAGGATACATTTTATGCAAAGGGAGGCTTTGGGCAAAGTGAATGCAGACGTTACAAGAACAAAGACCTCAAAATGAATTTGTGGAAAGTGTGTAGTGATAAGTGGGGGGGGGGGGGGTAGGGAGGAGGGGGAAAAAAGGAGGTTAGAAGGAAAATTTTAAGGGAAGTTGACATTGTGTCTTCGCCTCTTCAGACCTGCGATTACCAGTTAAGTACGTTATTATCACTATCAAGTCCTACTGTTGGGGTCAGGATTGTGCAGTTATAATTGGAAAAGGTCCATTTTCATAATGACTTTGACTGGGACAACGAAAGGGATAAAGGAAAGCACTTGGGTTAGTTGCAGTTGGTACGACCGGTTTATTGCATGTTAAGGAGTTCAATAATTATCATCTTGCTCCTTGGCATGTGAAGAAGGGGATCATCTGAGGGAGTTAAAGATTTTTGGAAGTTTTCTGCCGAACAGTTGCATTGCACTCCTTGGAAATATCGGTTGAATATGCAAGAACTCTGTAGACATTTGTCTTGTGACATAGTTGTCAGTGGAGTTGTAATCTGTGGCAGTTTCATTGCTAGGGCTTCACTGGTGGAATATTTCACCTCCCATTTCTTCACTCCTTCCTTAGTCTTAGAATTACCACGATTTCTTAATTTTAGTACATTCTACTAATGTTTTTGGTAACTTGGATCAATTAAAGCTCTGCATAAAATATAGATTTCCCAATAACTTCAGCAGTTTATGATAGTTGATATAAATCGAAATGCACATACGCAGTTTGCTTTGTGGATAGGCCATATAAATGTGGGTGAAGAGTGTAGCGTTTTGAGATGGCGGTATGGGAACGGCTGTGTCTTTATCAAGCACTGATTCCAATATTGGAAATGACTTTGAGAGGGGAGTGATTGGATTACATGTGGAAGAAATAGGTCCAAAAATACTGCCAAAGTTTTTGGGGATTTTGCAAATCTGAACTTGCCCTACCAAAGGAACGTATTAAGTTGGGCCAAATGTGATCAGTAAAGAAATAGTCAATGTGGGGATCCATCGAACTACCTCTATCGCGCAAATATTTTTCTCACCTTCTACTTATATTTTATTTAAAATAGCCAATCAGCACTTGGTGAACTCCTCCGAATTTCCCCACTTTCGCTTTTGATGTTTGTGTCTATTTGGATAACTAAAGTGGTTTCTATGCTTCTTCCAGGCATGTAAACCAGATGATGAATTATTACGTTACATGACAAAATTGCTATTTTGGCTAGATCGTCAATTCGGGGTTGAAGTTCTCCAAGTCAGCGTTGAATGTGATAGGGTAGAAAATGTCATTTCATATTGAGATTTACATTGAGCATACAAAGTGGCATGCGGTATGCAATGTCCTAATGGTGAAATTTCAGTAGGTTTCGTTCCCCCTTTGGTTATCTCTCAAATACTGATTGATACTTTCATTAATTTCAAAGTAAATTTTCCTTCTTCACTTCAACTAATTTGTAAAATATACTTAATATGACATCCCAGTAATAAGAAAAATGCCTTGAATTGAACCTAACAAGCATACAATTCGTGATAGAAGTAGAACCATCTAATGTGAAAAATTGATCATAGGATGGAGGAATGAAGAGTAGTAATCGGTTATGATTCAACTGAAAGAATATGTCCGTATAATCACTCCGAATTAATGACAGTTAACTGGTATGAAATGGAAAAATCATCTTGACGTCTAATTGGTAACTAAATACTACAAATTAAAGTTGTTGTGGCATAGCTAGTATGGACAAAATATATTTCTGGATGAAACGGTTGCTATCATTCGAGAGGCTCATTTCTCGGAAATTGCATGGACGTGAATTTCGGTCACAAGTATTTAGTACCTTGTGGCATTTGTTTGGACAATAGTTTGCATAAAAAGAAGTTACTTGAACATTTCATTTCTTTACCTCATTAATTATTGTCAGAGCACTTTACTGCCAATTTAAAGCTGGCACAGAAGATGTTTCATTATCGTCCATTTCCATTCGCAACACCATTGCGATTGTTACCCAATTGCGACTTTTGGCCATCAATCAGTTTCGGTTGAGGGTCTTTATCAAGAAATACGCCTTACAACATTTTTGTTATTACAGGAATATATTATTGAGATTTTTTAGGACTTATTTCATGCGATTGATTAAAAATTAATTACGATTTACTTTAGCTGCTTAATGGCCTTGAAAGTTCACTCAGTAAAGTACAAAACAATCTGACTTGAAACCAGCGAGATGTTCTAGAGAATTTGACTCTAATTAATGAGACATTTCCAGTTGTTTGACTACTAGACTCACCAAGACGGGTATCATGGATCATCAGTCAGTTGAATTTCTACCCGATAGAAAGGCACATTCAGAAATACGCCACATTGGTTAGTGAAACTGGTAAGGTCAAGTTTAAAGAGGCGAAGATACTACGCCAACTTCGCTCAAAAATTTTCGTCTCGTCTCCTCTACTATCCCCCCTCTCACTACACCTTTTCTAAAAATTCATCGGTGAAGAATTAAACCTATTACCTTCTGTTTTCACTTTGTCCAATGTCTTCCCTTACAAAGCATGTGTCCCCTACAGTTATTTTAAACCATTTTTTGTAGTCGAACCATCATCATAATGCGTTTACCATTTGCGTATGCTCTCATCTTGAGTTACAATAGCTATGTTTGGACAATCAATGCATGTTGTGCTTTTGATGGTCTATTGGTAATAAAATATAATTCAACAGTATGAAGCACAAATTAGGTGACAGGACACTGTCGACCATATATTTTCATGAATCCACTCCACTCTTCTAATCCATTTCTGTTTCAACCGATGAACAAAGTCACGGTTTCACTCTGTTCCTCTTCGATCGATCCACATTTATCTTCTGCTTCAATGGCCTTCTCAAACTTCAAGTAAGAATCACCTTCTACATCCCTTACTAATTTTCATCCTTTAGCCATCCAAATCCTCAAATCCATCCACATTTCACCAAGTTCTTCTTGAATTCACACTTCTAGGAATAATCTCGCTCTTGCTCCAGATCCATCACTCCAAACAACTCTTTACTTTTAGTTATTTTGCAGAACATTTCAATGAATCGCAATTCAATATATGTCAAACTAGTATTTCTCTTTCATGTCTATAGTTACTCGGTCAACCATATTCAGATTCGCAGATTCAATGTCCACCATCTGGCTAGCCCCTATCCTATATTTTTACAAATTTAATCATGACTCAACTAAATGCTCAAAACTTCTACATTTTAAATATTAAAAAGGCGTGAACAACAAAGAAATAGCTTATAAACAATCTAACCCATAGTCGTGTCTGTTGAGTCTGCCTATTCTTCAATTTCCAAAAATGCTAAAATTTCGCTTTTATTATCCGTATCTTCGTCAATTGTGATAACTAGCCACCTATTGGCGGGTAGGCACTTTAGTGGCTATTTCTTTGCTGTAGTTAGTCCTGTCAAACACAACTGCAGTTTTCATTTAGGGATTGAGAAAAAATTAAGAAAAAGCCCTGACATAAAATGTCAGGTTCTAAATGAGTATAATATGCGGATGACAATCAACAAAGACATTTGGAGTTACCGATACAGGGTAGTCACTCATTGGAAATGAGAGGATTCGAAAGTCAAACTCCTTAAAAAGGTATCTGGGGGATGGTGGAGGTTCTCAGATTCATTTGCATGTATAGCCACTTGACAAAGAAGACTGTGAGGATATAATTATAGTCAGGAAATAAAGCATTTATTGTCAGGATATTCAGAAAGTAAATGTCACATCTAAATCACTGAGAGGGATATCTGAAATATGGAATGTTTCCATCGCAGGACTAAAATCTTCCAAAGCAGTGATATCTAAGAAAATGTATTGGCAGATAACTCTGAGTTACACAGCATCCAAGTCCAAATGAAGAAGAGCAACTTTGTGAGAAAAGAAGAAATCAAAAGAAATGTACTCATATTTTTCCAAGATTATTTGTTCTCCACCAGTGCAAATATCATTTTTAATAAATCACAAATGATCCTGAAAATGCATGCGCGTTTGGTAGAGCTCTGTGTCAATTCAATGGAACAACTTCTAAACCCATTATATGGAAATTGGAATGATGGAGTTTTCCAGAGAAGGAAACTTCTTTCACCACGCATTACATATCGCTATTGTATTTTCATTCCTTTGCATTTATTCCAGGGCCGATTCCCATCGGGTTGGCTCCACAAGAAATGAAAACTCGCCTTCCCATAAATTGTTCCATATTGACACAGCAAATTTCTTATTCTCATCAATAGCAAACATGCTTAGCTTGTTGTACATGGCATGTTAAATGGGGAATCCTTTGAGAAGTTAATGTTAAAGGGCGCAACAATTGTATTAATTTTACCGCGTTTTGAAATGCTTCACAAAAGCCACACTTTTCATAAGTGGCAAAATGGCTACGTTATGCTCAATTGATTGTGGTAGAAAGAGCAGAGAGTTAGCATATGCCGTTTGATAGTGCAACCCGCAGAAGTCATATTTTTCTGATATGCAGCCCTCACGATTTCATTCGCAGAGTTGATGTTCATTCTCTGAGGTGGGCAATACACTTACCTCCACGTGGTACACACTAGACAAAGACAATAGTTTTCAAATCGGCAGTTGATTTCAAGTTATCCTGACCGGCATGAAACGAAGTATCAATAGGTGAAATTGTCCTTGCCAGGACGAATCACAACTTCTAAAGATTGTTCAGTGGAAAGTTAGAGGGATGTCACAATAGAAAAAGATACAAATCCAGAAATCTTTTATTCCTATGAAATAGACACGTACCCAATCATTGAAGCCAGCCTTACGGTGACCAAACGGACTTACTATCAATTCCCAGGTTACCCCTTGCATCTGCTACCTAAAGACCAAGAAGTGACAAGTGAAATATTGACTGGAGTGAAAGAATTCTTTGCATCACATCGCGAAATTATCATGAGTATGGGTTCGATTCAGGATATTTGCAAAATAAGCAGATTGTGTGAATGGAAAAATTAAAAACACTTCAAAATGTAGCTGTCTATAGTCCATCTCAGAATAGATCCAACTTCTTTTTTCTTAACATCTCATACAAAACTGTAGTAATTGGAAACTTCAACGCCCATTCCACCAGATAACACTATACGAATTGTAACACAGATGGGTTGGAAATCAAAGACATGCATAAGAGCGGCCCTCTAGGACTTATTTTTTTATTTAATTGACACTTGTATGTTTCTGCGTTTCAGTATTGGAATTGAAAAGCAAATAGAATGCTCTTTTAAATGTTGATTGGGGCGAAGAATCGTATTTCGTTAGTTTGACAAGATATGAGAATTCTTATTCTCTAAATCACTTTCGCGTCTTCACTCCAACTTTATCATTTAATTAACTCTATGAGACATTCTAGTAATATGGATAACGTCCTAAATTGCATTTTCGCATAGGCATTCAACCGAAACTGAGAAAAGGCCACAAAGGTGGCAAGAAGTTTGTAATTACAGATGGTGTTGTGAGTAGAGGAGAGCCATAGTGAAACCCCTTCCATTCAAGCCTTTAATTACCAATAAGGGGGAGAGAGATTGACATTAAAATGCTGTAAGACTAAGAAGTGAGGCCATGAAATGAAGACATTAGTTAGTTTCATTCAATCCATATACGAAGTAATAAATTCCTGTTTCCTAAATCGTTCTAATAGTCTTTGAGTAGTTTACCCCAATTCCCTCTCTTGCTATGATATGGTTTATAAAAGCCGTTTTTCATGCATTTTAGTGATAAGACATCAAATGAACTCAAAATTTGTTTACCAAACTTTTTCAAGGTGGTATCTCTACGTTACAAAAAAAACAATTTAAATTCGTTTCAAAATATAATGTTTCTCCTCATATTTTCCACACCTAATTTAAAATCAAAGTCACATATTCCGATCTAGTTAAGAATCGTTTGAATTCATGTCATTAATAAGTTATGTAAGTATTACTTATCATTTGCAGCTAACTAAATCAAGAATTAAATACCCTTAATCAGTTAAACATTAATAACTAAAGATTCATTGATATTTCTACTATTTAAATTCACAGTGGTGTAAGAATTCTTGGTCTGAGATAGATGTAAGTTGTTCAAAATTTATGAAACATGATGTGCATTTGTTTGATTAAAACACTTAGAATTTTCTACTTTAAAGCAATATTTGACATTAAGTATTTAATCTAAGCAGTGATGTAGATTTCAAGGCATTTCATTGTCAAATGTGATTTCACGAAGTTGACAGTCTACATGATCGTGGAATCTCAACACACGAGTCACAGAGATGCAGAATTATGGAAGCAGGTAGAAGAGCTACCTTAGGAGAGAACTTCAGGTTCTCACTCAGTCATCACATCTGTTGAGACTTGATATGTACCATAAATGAAAGCTTATACGGGTTACAACATCACATATACCTAACTGGAGTCATGGGAGGAGAAATATACAGTGATCATAAATTTTAAATTTGATACAGAAGGCATATCACACGCTCTGTATCAATTCCAACTTGTGGGATTTCGAAAGCTTCGACTATGATTGTACATCGAAATTTCCAAATCGCATCTGTAACAATTCCATCCCAAACACAAATATTCCTAGAAGTGGTTGTAATTGCAAATTTCAAATGGACATATTTTCGAACATGACAGTAAGAACAAAATACAATATTCATGCACTTAACAGGAGAATGCATTCATTTAAACACAGTACCAGTAAAATCAACTCTAATATCGAAGAAGCTAGAAGGTTCGCTCGAATTGGAAGATCAGATATCGAACCTCAAGAGAGTATATAAGTGGTCAAGCAGTAATAAACGTCTAACCTCCACATAATCATCACGCATGCGGACAATAGACTAAATGCACTCAACTAGAACTGAGAAGGCACTTTCCTATCATAGGGTATTTTCAATCAAGGCATATATTTTTGCCAAATTAACAAATTTAAAAAGGAAATCAAAACCTGGCATCATAAATGAGGAATATCAAATAATTTAGGATGAAATAAATGCGTATGCAAGCATGGAGACACGCAATCCAACGAATAAAGTCAAGGAAAAAATAAATGTAATCCACTGGTGACTTGGGAAAATGAATAACAAGTCAATTAACTACTTGTTGAGATTAATTTCACCAAATTTATAAACTCATAAAGATGGCACTCGTTAGACCTTCAGTTGCCTTTGTGCTTCAGAGAAAGGGGAGGAAAATTAAAGCCACAAAATGTCGAGAGGTGGTGGTTGTTTGGGGGGGGGGATTGAAGAGTGATTTATAGATGTGAAAAGGTTGAATTAATGTAGGTACTGTGGAGGTGATCGAAAACGATATACAGTGGGTGCTCATAGTAGTTTGAAGTTAGAGGTCAAATGTCGGAGTATAAGCTGTCCTCCTGTTTCAGACTTGCATAATTTTGCCCCTGAATGATTTTTACCACATTCAAAGATAAAAATTCCCTTTGATTTGCTCATTCAACTACAAAAATCGATAGCCCATGCCACATTATATAGCAAGGAGACAATAAACTCTTCAAACGTGTTAATAATTAACTAACAATAATACCATTGTGCGATAGTGAAATATATGGGGAATTTACTTTTAGATTCATTGTTTTCGACGCGTTAACAACACTTCAGACTTCCGATACAATACTCCAAGTGCCTGTGTTCGGAAAACATACCCCACACCCTTTGTGCAACCAACAGCCCACACCACTTTTGAAAGAGCATTTTCAAAGCTAATTGATGTAGGGTGCACTTCCCACTTGATAGAGAAAAATATATCTCACATGTTGTGCAAATAGATTGGATTCCACTAAGATTTTCTTCAATGACTGTCAATTGAACAAGTATGTAATATAAATGCAAATGGTGAAAGATAGGGAAGACTACAATGTTGTACGTTAATTCAAAACAAATACCCACTTCTTCTCACGAATTATCTGCTTTGGTAGTTGTGATTCATTGTCATTGGAGTTTCAATCCTGAAGGCATATGACGACTTTCTCTTTTCAACTTGAAAGAAAAGAGGAGTGTTTCTTGAGATGGTAGGCTCCTTATTTGCTGCCAATGCAAAAACCGTATTGCCAAAGGATCAGTCACACATATGAAAAAAGTACAAAAGTTTGCTATAGATTATAGACTATCAACATGAAGTAGTTAGAGGGTCAAAGAGAAAGGTCAAGGATTCGAGCCAATTTTTGCTGAAGCTTCTGAACTCTCTATAATAAGGGACAGTTTAGAGCATCAGTTATATGCATCTTGACAAACCTCCACATTTCTTAGAACGGCATTGTACACTATGCAGAAAAAAACTGTAAGAATGATGTATCCGAATACAATTTGCTCCCCTTTTCTACCCTAAACACATGATTCACCACTTTAGATAAGAGGTGTTTAATAAAATTAATTCTATTTCCATTAAAATCATACCAAGATTCTATTTTTGATCACTCGAAAATTGTCAAATTTACTGCGTACGTTGATGTATTTTGCATATTATTCTTGCCGATTTCATCCACCTCTTGAGGTCTCCTGGAAAGTCACAAAATTATGTTATTCTTGTGCCGCCCTACCACATCTCTCCCAATATCGAGCTATTTCTCATCCCTTATTTCAAGAACAATTTTAATACTCCCAAGTTATTTTAAAAACACATTTTCTACCATGATTATGTGAAATGCTATTTATTTTTACGGACACTAAGGCTTATTTACTCCAGTTAAAACTAATCAGAAGTGATGACAGTTGACTCCGATGAAAACATACTTTGTCACACAAAATGTCATTTCCTCAGCATAGTTATGGAAAGATTTCTTTTCCTTTCCGTCCTTAAACTGAAATAACGCCATACTACCAAATAATGCTTCAAAATACCATCACCCCACTGTATGCCATATTCGACCCCTCCACAGTACTCATCTTACCTTTTTTCTACCTTTGTGTCTGTCTGTCTCTTTTACGTCTGTGAATCATTATTCTGTCCCCCTCTCGACTTTTTGCCACTTTGATGTTCCTCTTCCTTTCTGTGAAGCTCGAAGTCAACTTTAGGGCTAATGATACCTATCATAACGCCAGCCATTTGAAATAAATAATAACACGAAAACGTCTACGCCGACAGCAGTTTTCCTATATTTTCATATTGTCTTCATATATATTGTCTTGATTGTGATTCTTTGGTGCCCATATTCAGTTTTTGAAATTGGTAAAGGTCAATGACACTACCCACTTGTGGTTGAAGCTTCGGAACTCCCTACAATTATATTATTACGATCTAACAGGCTCTCTTAACTTGCCCTAGCCATATATGCTATTGACGACGGTGGATGAAGAGTTAATTTTTAAATCAAATGCAGGACAGTTAAGTGGTCCATTTGCTGTTTGTTATCTGCACTACTTCAATTTACATATCACTATTGGCATATTTTAATTTCAATCAAGTCGTTTGATCAACAACGAACATTTTCATGAAATTCTTCCCTGATTAATAATTGATTGGTAACTTGATAATAGTTCGACAGGACCTAAATTGTTTTCTGTGAGCAGCATCAGACACCAACTCCCGAAAATGTCACCTTTACCTTTACTTGTAATAAATGGAATGCAACATATTCGAAATGATGCGAGAAATTCAATTTGCTCTCTCGGCTGTTGTTAATGGCTAAATCTGGCCCGTTTATTTGCACTCCAGTTGTCGAGTATCTCATATTTTTTCCTTAGTGAGATAAAATGACTATTGCGGAGAAGATGTTTCACTAATGAATATACCTAATTTATGGCAAGTATCATTTGGTAAAAATGTGAGGATGATCATTAGCCAATCATTCATTTAATATTCAATTAACAGCATAATATGAAATGGGTAAAATACCCATCATGTACACCATTCTTTGCTTAATGACAATTTCAGTTGACAATTACTCGAGAAAATTTCGAGGTGAAAGATTAGAGAAAATGCTTATTGGAAACCTACCCTTTCACTCGGTGCTTCAATGGTGATTATGGAACACATAGTTTATATCCACCTCATCCGAATTGTTCATAACATAAATTTTATTAGTCACTACAATGACTCTCCAAGTCGTTTGACTTGTTAATGATTATTCAACTTCGGATGGTCGCATTATGACAATTTTATAGATTCAAATGAAGTCCCCGTAATACGACATAAATCGAGTTGTTGACAAAGTAAAACAAAACTGGCGAAATTAACATTTGGAATTCAATTAATTGAATTTAAAATGATAAATATATTGTTTTTAAAAGAGGTAAATATTGTGAAAGTTTAAGGAATAAAAATTAGAATTTCAAAGCCAAAGTAAATAAGAAGGAAAGAGCTGAAGCAGTGAAGATAGGAGTAATGATGTTGGATGCTGAAGTGGTTGTTTCCTTTTGAGAATCACTTCCTCCATCGCCATTTTGGTCACCACCACCTGTGTTATTACCTCCACTGCCATTTTGGTCACCACCACCCGCGCCACCGTTTGTGCTATTGTCTGAGCCACCATTTTCATTATCGTCTCCTTGTGCCTTTGGTGCCATCGCTATCAAGGCAGTCCAAAACAGCAAAGCAAAAATGAGGCTCTGATTTTTCATCGCTCTCGCTTGTGTGTACTCATGAATTCCAAGGGAAACCCTTCTTTTATACCTAACAATCGTGTGGGCTACACCTTTGATGTGGATTTCTAATGCATGATTGGCTTTGAGGCTTAACTCAACCTACCTCCATGAAATTATCTACGATGTATGAATCGTCGTGTCATGCCACCTGCAAATTCACGCGTCTTAGGAGATGAATTGAAGTGGTGCCAAGTGCTTTTCTGCCAAAATCGACTCAAATATGTCGCGGTTTGTGGCTTTAACATATAACCCGGACAGACTCAGAACTCTCTGTGGCGTAATCTCTTAGAGTTAAATAAGTCAAACTCAGCGTTGATGACTTCACATTATTTATTCTTCTCGATGAAATTGTTTCCGATGTTAAAAACGAATTGTTTAGTCAGTATAAAGGAATATTTCTGGAAATCTACATTTTTATTATTAGAAACAATATAGTGTCTAGTAATTTTTTCGACAAAATAAATCCCGATATTTTTTCAGCGTTATTAAAATTTGTATATAAAGGGCTCGTTTTTTTGCAAGAAAAAAATCATTATTGTTATTTATGCTGAAGATCTTCCTTTTTAAACGATCGTCAGATTGATTGGATGTCTAATCTTGTTGACTTTAAATCATTTATTTGTCATTACCCTTTTTTATTTATTTCCTTGTTTATGGTGGAGTTAGCATTTATCGATATAAATCTCCTTGAAACATTTCTGATTAACTATGCCTGACCTTTTCTGCAGCCTCATTGGGTTTCATTAATCATGTTCAAGTGGAAAATAAGCGATTGGTATCTTGTGTGAAGCAGGAGGAATGCGATTTCAAAACGCCCTTTTTTAAAAAACCACAAGTTCAGTTGAAATTGAGCACCTGAGTGACTGAGATTCTTGCCATCTTTCTTCGTGGAAGTAAATATAAGCTCCGTGATATCAACTAGTACATACACAAATGAATACTCAAGGCGGATTTTGTAAAATTTAATTTCTCAAGTGCAATTTATCACCTAGAATGAACACATAAACGAAAATTAGAGATTAATCTCAGACTGACAATTTTCTCTAATTTAAGTATTTTGATTTATGTACCATCTTTTAACGTTTGCAAGCACCATAAATTTTATGTTAAAACGGTAGGTAATACAGGAAATCTTCTAAGTGTGCAGTCAAGTTAGATTAAATTCTGATATATTTTTTAAAGAAATTTATGCACGAATTGTATGTCTTATTGTTCCTTAAAAGAGTCTTTTAAGAGTGGGAATGGCTGCTCAACTATTGACGTTTGGATTATACTTCAAGCACACAAGAATTGATAATCCTGTTAGAATCTGGAAATATTTTTATTCCCTCACCCCTCACCCAACACGCACAAATGATTAATTAACAAAATCAATTTGACAAAATGCGTTACACCATTAGCAGACTTCAAATTTGCTTAGGCAGTTAATTGTGAATTTTGATATTGATAATCGATTTGTGCTTTAATCATTGTAGAGTAAACGACTACGAATGGCATCAACCTCACCTGGGTCTCGTTTGGGTGAAGCTTTCTTGAAGTGGGTTTTCACATTGGACGACTGATAAGATGTAGTAATACCATTGACGATAACTAAAATGAATGTGATTTACGTTTTTGATAAGTTTTATGTGAAAACTGAGAACGGCAAATTCATTTTTTATCTCCTTGAAATTGCATTGAAGTGAATTGCCATATAAAAGTTTTACTAAAACACCATATACCATACTGATATGACAATTTGGGAGAAATCAAATATAAATCCTTTATAGGATTTTAATTAAAATAGAATAGATTAATATTTAACACCCCCTATCTAAATTGGTGAATCATTTGTTTGGGGTAGGTGGAAGGAGCAATTTGTATTCGGATACATCATTCTGACATTTCATATCTGCTTAATAGAGAAAAAACATCTCACTTGCTGTGTAAATAAATTGCATTCCACGAAGATTATTTTCAATGACTGTCAATTGAAGCATTTCGTAAGATAGATGTGAATGATGAAAGATAGGGAATATTACAGTGTTTTACTTTAATTCAAAATAAGTACCCACATCTTCTCACGAATTATCTGCTTTGGTAGTTGTGATTCATTGTCATTTGAGTTTCAATCCTGAAGGCATATGACGACTTTCTCCTTTCAACTTGAAAGAAAAGAGGAGTGTCTCTTGAGATGGTAGGTTCCTTGTTTTCTATCAACGCAAAAAATCTGTAGCCAACGAATTAGTCACACAGATGGAAAAGTGCAAATGTAGACTGTAAATAATAGACTATCAGCATGAAGTAGTTAGAGGGTCAAAGAGAAAGAAAATGATGGAAGTAGGTGGAAATGAGTGCTGTTAGATGAGATTTGTCGATTTCTATTCAATTATTAAATGTCCATTAAAATCATAGCAAGAATTTATCTTTGCATATACGTCAACGTACGCAGTACATTTGACAATTTACGAGAAGCCAAAGATAAATTCGTGATATTATTTTAATGGAAATAGAATTGCTTTTTTAACACCACTTACCTAAAGTGGTGAATCATGTGTTTGGGGTGGTGAAGGGTAGTAAATTGCATTCGGATACATCATTCTGACATTTCTTTTGTACTTGATGTACAATGCCGTTCTAAGAAATCTCAAATTTTGTCAAGATGCACCTCTAACCGAGGCGCTGTACTGTCCCTAATTACAGATAGTTCAGAAGCTTCAGCAACAAGTGGCTCAAATCATTGACCTTTATCAATTTCAGCAAACTATTTATCAGATTTAATAAATCTTATTATTGTTTAAAATAGTCCTTTAGGAGAGGGAATGGCTGTTTGTTCAACCATTGACGTTTGGATTATACTTCAAGCACACAAGTATTGAAAATCCCGTTAGAATCTGGAAATATTTTTATTCTCTCACACCTCACCCCACACATACAAATGCTTAATTAGCAAAATTAATTTGACAAAATGCGTTACACCATTAGTAGACTTCAAATTTGCTTAGGCAGTTAATTGTGCATTCTGATATTGATAATCGATTAGTGCTTAAATCACTGTAGAGTAAACGACTACTAAACGCATTAACCTCATCTGAGTCTCGATTAAGTGAAGCTTTCTTGAAGTGGGTTTTTCACATTGGACAACTGATAAGATGTAGTGATAGCATTGACGATAACTAAAATGAAAGTGATATATTATTTTGATAAGTTTCGTGTGATAACTGAGAAAGACAAATTCATTTTTTGTCTCCTGAAAATTGCATTGAAGTAAATTGACATATAAAAGTGGGTGTGCGATAGACTTACCTCCACGTGATGCACCCTGGGCAACGTATACTCATACGGCAAAAAAGTCTATTAACTGGCAGTTGACTTCTGAAATCAAACTACTCTCACCCCACTGTATGTCATATTCGACTACTTTCACATTACTCACTTCACCTTTTTTCTACCTTCGTGTCTGTATATTTTACATCTTTGAAACACTCTTCTGTTCCCCCCACCACTCTCCACATTTTAGCTTTAATGTTCCTTCCACTCTGTGAAACCTGAAGTCAACAAATGGACTAATGATTTATTTATATTTATTTATTTCAAATGGCAGACTTTATGATATTTATCATTAGCCCTTAATCTTTGACTTCAGCTTCTCCCCAAGAGAGGGGGGGGGGTACATTTATAGCAGTTAATTAAAAGCAGTTCATTAGCAGTCTTCTTGCTTCCCAGTATCTTTGGCTTTCCGT
>UZAE01012223.1:20168-51663 GCA_900617975.1 Rodentolepis nana
AACAAGGATAGTCAGTTATTTTGCGGCGAGTATGCTCACTGATGTCGCTTGAAGCCAAGAGTAAATCAGGAGTTGTTCTGGATCCATTGTAGTGCAAATATGTAGCCGGATCCTCATTGCTGTAAATAAGTTCCAGAGTGTTGCTGTTTAGAATGTCTTCAATTTCCTTTCCAGCTATGTTTGTATCCTTGTAGCCCCATCTGGTGGAGTGGGCGTTGAAGTCTCCTAATACTATGGTTTTGTGTGAGATGTTCAGAAAGTCAAAGTTTGAACAATTCTGGGGAGGATTATAGACTGCATATATCTTGAATTGGTTTTGACATTTCCAAACATTTAATCTGATTATTTCACATTTGTCTTGTGTCGAGCCCATACTCTTGATTAGGTCGTAGTGTGAGGTTAGGCCATCTTTTACTCCAGTTAGAATTCCACTTGCAACTTGGCGGTATTTAGGTAGATTGTACAGGGTGTAACCTGGGAATTGGTAATACTTCAGTTTGTCATCCGAAATGTTAGCTTCCATAATTGTGAAAATGTCTACATCATAGGTTTGCAGGATTTTCTGTATTTGGATCTTTTTGTCCGGAGACATTCCTCCAGCATTCCACTGGAAGATCTGAAGACGCTGTGATTCGCCCTGACGAGGGTGATTTTTCTTATAGCCTTTTTTAAAGCTAATCATGATAAATCTAAGTCAAATCAAATGCCGATTGATAGACTTTTTTGCCGTAAGAAAATACGTTGTCTAGGGCGCACCACGTGGAGGTAAGTCTATCGCGCACCCCCAGGCTAATGATAAATATCAAAATAAATGACTATAATTAGTCAACCAATACTATCAATCTGAAATCGCCACGTCATATTCCTCAATATTTGTGCACTTCTAATGCCCGCCAAAGATAACCTTGCCTTCCAATTCCTCTTATTTGGTTAAAATCTAGTAAAGACATTTCATACATACTCGATTCTGCATCATTACTGACACAGTTTTAAGCAGTTGAATAACGGCATTCCAGTTGCTGAATACTTTGATTCAGTCACTAAAAAACAACCTGAATACTTCCATGCAATAGTCTATGATTATCTAATAGTTCAATCCTTCTGAAAATCTCTTCAGTCATATTTCATATTTTGTTTCCTGTAAGAAATAGAACTTATTATTATTCATATTATTACTATTATTATTATCGATTAAGTTTAGATAAAACAACCGGTGGCACGGTGTTAGAGATGTATACCATGTGAAAATTTCAGAAATAGCAGTGGTTTATAAAGTTTCCTGTAATTATGCGATGTTTTTTAGAATTTAGAAATTCTAAATGTCTAATTTTGGGCGTTTTCTTATAGATTTTCTTTGAAACCGTAAGTTTTGCATCTATTCTTAGAGAAAATTCAACTTTTCTAAATTTTATCCCGATCACATCAAACGGAAAATCGTTTCCTTTTGAAGAATCGATTATTTGGAGTGATAGACTACGACACATTAATTACACTTTTAGATCATGATTGACTTATAACGCTGTAGCGGTTTGCTACCTTAGTAAGGCCTGACCGACTCAGCAATCTCTATGGCTGATTCTCCAACATCTAGCTAGACTCCCAGAACCAGCTAAGAATTCTCCAACATCTAGCTAGACTCCCAGAACAAGCTAAGCTATCGAACCAGCTAAGCTATAGCCCAGCTATAAAGGAAACAGACCGAAACTAGCTAAGCTATAGCCCAGCTATAAAGGAAACAGACGATAATTCGGAACACGTATATTCAGTCACGTAATGATCAGAAAAGTGTGCACGGAGCACGTTTATTCAGGACGTATCTTGCGGATCAAGTCACGTTTATTCAGGACGTATATTGCGGATCAAGTGTACCCGCTTATTCAGGACGTATATTGCGGATCAAGTGTGTACACACAGAGTATATTGTGGATAAAGTGCACACGCAGCGAGTATATTGCGGATTAAGTGCAGGCATGCGATGACGTGTCCCACAATGCGTTTGTTTTATTGCAACCCCATGTTTTGTATTTTCGATTTGCTATTAGTATTTTTACTTTCGATATCTTCAGCCATTACCTTATATCCATTGCTTTCACCTCCCGTGGCATCTCTAAAGGTATATAGGTCAATAGCTCACTATTTCCTTGAATTTGTGCAATTCTTCATGTGATGTAAAAATGAAATAATAATTCCGTAGTTGTAGGAGTAGAAATGACATTCACCTGACTTTATTTATAGGCATTGACTGCGACGGAAATTGGAGAAGATCGGGTTTCTATAACTAAGTGCACTAAAAGTGGACAAACAGTGGCATTGATGCTTAACTTCTTGCAATTTATACACCCTCGGTCAGTTTCAGCTCATTTCAATTACAATATTGTCGACATATGTGCACTTTGAACTTGTAATTTACTGGAATTAATTAAAGCGTCTTTTTCTCAAAGAACTCTAATTAAAATTTACAACACTTTTACTTTAATAGGAATACGAACACTTATTTGACTTCTTTGCAAACTCTATCAATGTTCTATACAGTAAAATGTGCTAATTTTGTAAGTGAAAGTCACATTTGATATCCTAATTTCTTTACGCAAGGCAGCCTTTTATTAAATGAAGCTATCAAACTTAACTCTAATAACCCCTCTTAACATTATTTAGTAGTTTAACTTTAACTAATATAAATGGAAATAATGCGAAAAACGATGACCAAGAAGTAGATTAAAATAAAAAATAAAAAATTATCATTATCTCTTTACCTGGAATAGCAAGTTATCTGCAAGTTCTTTTACTAATGATGTTTTTGTTTAATTGAATAAATGACACTACGCATGGTAATTATCATAAACTTGATATTTAATAATATTATACATCGGTTCTTCGTTTTTCGCATCATTTCCAAGACACCATAGAAGTGAATTAAAATAATAAACCTTATTTCCTTGCCAATGTGCATTGCATAGACCATCATAAATTAGATTGATTAATTGAAGTATTTTAAACTCCAACTGTGCCCTTCATACTCTAAAATGAGCCAATTGATGTCCACGTTTCTGGATAAAAACGATCTTAATTCTAGCGAAACTTGCTACCAAACGAGGTAGTGATGCAATGGGAATCAGCTATATGCATTGATAAAAACTATGGGACCCAGAGTTACATGAAACAGTAGTCGGCATTAAGGTGACGAAAACGGTTTTCATGTTGTTAAAAATGTCCACATCGGATTCACAGGGAAGCCTTGTTAAGAGCAACTGAGTATGTCACAATTAAAACGATTGGCGTCTTGGTCTTCGATGATATTTAGATAAGATAGAGATTAATTCTTATTAAGCTCACGCATCGAATATACACATCTATAAGTCTGAATAACTAAGTCTTAGTGTAATACAGTGCTATAGCATGCAAATAAAACGATCACACACAATGAAATCGTATTGTAGATTTTGTCAATTTGTCCCTGTAGAGGACATTCAACGTCGGTTTCACTCCTCTTACTATCCATGTTTTCATAAACCCACCAATCACTCCAATTCATTACATGGTGTTGTGGGGAAAACAGTGAGACACAAAACGTCAAGCGCTCACTGCAATAATCTCACTTACACATACACGAAAATGGTTAATTTATTTTCCGCCTCACAAATTGATAAAAAATTGAGTTCACCTAGAATGTGACACACTTTAATTCGCAATCATACAACTGACTTGATTTGCATAGCCACACCTTGATTGCTACAATATGGCATGATATTTCAATGCCTCTATTAGAGGCACATGTCATCGACACCTGCTCAGTCTGCTCCCAGTTCGCCTGGAGAATTTCATAAATGCACATACAATAAATGGCGCATATCTGGTGAAGTGTGCTTCACTACTTATTGCACACTATTAGGCGAAATTTCACCACCAAAAAATCGACTGTCTTTATCTTCACTCCAATCAATCAATGTTATTCTGTAACAGTTTAATACTATTTTATTCTGAAACATCCTCTCTGCAATAGCTACATTATTTCATTTAAGATAAATAATGGGAAATTTACTCTAAAATTCACCCCCAGCCCTTTCATATGTCTTTCAACGCATTATATCAATCCATCTAACAAAACTTTACTCAAGATGGTATCTCAAAGTATTTTCAATTAAAAAATATTAAGCTGCTTCTTAAAGTTGGTACTCCTACTCTAAGAAAAATGTATATCTTGGCTTAGTAAAAAAACAATGAGATCATGTCATTAACGGGTTAATTATATATAGCTCACAGATTGCAATCATCTTAACCAAATCAAGATCCATAAATTCAAGTTCACTGAACATAAATTCCAAAACAGTATTTAAAAGTACTGCTATTTAAATTTATAGTAGTGTAAGTATTCTATGCAAGAGAAGAATGGGTTCAAAGTTCTAACGCCAATGGATCAATACTGTCAAATCAGGTGTTTCTTTCGAAGTGGCATGCATTAGATTTGAGTTAACAGAGCTCAGTGTGGTTTTTTTCCTTCTTTCACCATTTGTATTCCTTTGAAGAAAATCTTCTAGTAATGCAATCAAATTGCCTAACATCTGAGAAATTTTTATCTCCATCAAGTGGTGAGAACAATCGCACATCGATTAGCTTTGAAAACTATCTTTCAAAAGTGGTGCTGGTTGATGGTTGCGGATTGCATTTCATGCACAGATGTATTGAGAATCGAGTTAGATCCCAAAAATTTTTGAAGCGCAAAGAAATCGATGAACTTAAAAATTTATTTATTTATATCAAATGGCAGGCGTCTTGATGAATATCAATAGCCCTTTAGTTGACTTCAGGCTTCACAGAGGGGAAGAAATATCAAATTGAAAAAGTCGATAGGGGGGTGGGGGAAAGAAGTATTTCAAAGATGTAAGAGACAAACACAAAGGTAGAACAAAGGTGAGGTGAGTACTATGGAAATATTCCAAAATGGTAGAGTGAGGTGATGGTAGTTTGAAGTGACAAGTCAACTGTCAGTCAATAGACGTTTTTGCCCTATGAATATACGTTGCCCAGGGTGCACCACGTGGAGGTAAGTCTATCGCACACCCCAAAAACTTAAAAATAAATTCCACTTTATACTTCATTAGCACACAATGGGTTTTACGTCAGTTTATTTTTAACTCGTTTGAAAATTTATGTGTCTCCTGTCCTCAATTCGTGCCCACACCGTTGTATTGGAATTGTAAATAAAAGGGAAACGCCAATTATCGCAGTGGGCAAAATTTAACGATTGTCATGTAAACATCTGAAAAATTTAGCTGAAAGCAACTGTGAAACAGATGTTCGTGTGGGAGGAAGATGGAGTTTGATGCCGAAAGGAAAACTGCCTTCAAATAAGATAATTTGCTAAAATTGATTCACTTTTTCCTTTAAAATTCTGAGCAATTTCATGCTTATAAGTTACTTGTAACCAAAGATACAGGATGTATGCAAATTTCCTCGTCACTCTTATCAATAAAACAAGGCAGTCTAGTCTCGAAAAACTACTTCTTCTAGTTGCTTCAATTTCTTCATTCACTACACCGCCTAGAAACTGAATTCAAATGCGGTTCTTGAAAGATTAGTGATCCATACTACCTGACAACTTTAATACAAAGAGTCCGGATTGCCCCGTCGGTAGAGCATCAAACTTTTAATCTGAGGGTCTAGGGTACGAGTCCCTGTTCGGGCGCCAGTGCACGAGGGTGTGTACACGCTCATCACGGGGTGTGATGGACTTATCTCCACGTGGTGCACCCTGGGCAACGTATTAACTGACAGTTGACTTCTCACTTCAAACTACCATCTCCTCACTCTATATCATATTCGACTATTCACAGTACTCACCTCACCTTTTTTGCTACTTTTGTGTTTGTCTCTTACATCTTTAAAACACTTTTCTGTCCCCCCCCCCTCTCGACTTTTTCACACTTTGATACTCCTTCCTCTCAGTGAAGCCTGAAGTTAACTAAAGGGCTAATGATAACTATCATGACGCCTACCATTTGATATAAATAAATAATTAAATAAACTTTAATACACTATTGAAACTTGATATCATATTGTCGATTTTGCGTAAGCGATCAATTTCTCAAGATATTAGAGATAATTGGGCTGGGACCGTTTAAAAATACTAATGTATTCTCCTGCCACGAGCACGTGTATTGCATTTTGTCCTATCTGCCGTGTTTGGGAATATGTCCGTTTGACAAATTCCATTGTTCCTAATGGAATTCGTTGGTTGGTGGATATGATAAGAAATATATGAAATTGAGGTTGAAGAAAAAGAGATAAAAGAGAGAAACTGAGATTCTTGGGAAGCAGTACACGTTCACAGTTCTGCTGTAGTTCTCATTGATGAAATATTCGAAAATAATGTTAGTGGCAGGAGAGATTATTTGGAAGACAAATCGAATCCCCTGCTTTTCCAACGAAGTAGGAATGAGCTGACTAATACATTTCTTGCTAATAAAACTAAAGCAGGATGTATAGACGTTGCCCGTTGTTTTATGAACATTTCGTGACTTGAACTAGTTATGAGTTAGTAACAATTTAATGCGCAATACATTCCAATGCTTCAATCTACTCTTATTGATACATTTGCAAAAAATCGATTGAGAGTAAGTCTTTCACGCAGTAAACTATACCACATTAATCCATCTTTCATTTGTCGAATTCGGAGAATATTTTGTCAATATCGCATTTAAATTGAACAATTTGGAAAATTTGATATACTAATCAGTTTACTGAGACTTTTTAGCAAACGAAACAATTCCATTTGTCTGATCCAAATTACATTATGCCGAAAATTGTGTTCAGTCTTACCTACCTATTTAATCTATTTTCCACTACCATTTTCATTCACCTTGCGCCTTTAAACAACATCCACAGTCACAAAGTGACCTACTTAGTTATGTTAACAAGTCTACTCTATGAATCTAGTGGGAACGTTTTCGACAACGCTAAAATCATGAAACTTAAAGAGGAAAATGAAGAACCCGTTAAACGGCATAAATCAAAATGTTGACAAATTAAGACAAAATTGATGAAATCAATAATAGAAAAACAATGAATTGAGCTGAAAATTACAAATTTATTGTTTAAAATAGAAGCAAATATTGTGAAAGATTAGGGAACAAACTAGACTTTCAAAATCAAGGAAAATAGGAAGGAAAGAGCCGAAACAGCGAGATAAGGAGTAATGGTGTTAGATGCTGAAGTGGTTGTTTTTGGTGGAACGTTCTGATTGCCATCACCTCCTCCACCGCCATTTTGGTCACCACCTGTACCACCTCCACTGTCACCACCACCACCACCTGTACCACCTCCACTGTCACCACCATCACCACCTGTGCCACCACTTCCATTATCACTTCCATCACTACCTCCACCACCATCTCCGCCTTCATCTTGGCCCTGTGCCTTCGATGCCATCGTTATCAGGGCCGTCAAAAACAGCAAAGCGAAAATGAGGCTCTGAGTTCTCATTGCGTTCGCTGATGTGTACTCATGAACTCCAAAGAGCCTCTTCTTTTATACCTAACGATCATGTGGGCTACATCTTTGTTGTGGTTTTCTAATGCATGATTGGCTTTGAGGCTCAACCTACTTTACCTTCATGAAGTTGTTTACGATATACGAAACGAAGTTTTTAGTAATCATACGCCAATTATTCAGCAAATTTACGTTTTTATAAAATATGCAGTGGATTTCTACATTAATAAAGCCTTGACTGACTCAGAAGTCTCTGTGGCTGAATTTCCTTTATCTAGCTAGACTCCCAGAACTGGCTAAACCACAGTCCGCGTTTATTTTATATTCGTGTAATTTGTAGCAATACAAAATGCTTCATTTCTGACGAAACCTTGATTACAATTTTAACTTTCCTAAAGTTTTTCATTACATGAATGTGTAAAGAAAGTAAACTGCATCATTACTGGATACTGCTGATTGATGCTCTATGCAGAAGGTAATCATCATTGCCATCTTAAAAAAATGGGTATCGAAAGTGCCCACAATAATAATATGAAAGTATTCTCCTCTGTATGTCTCATTCCTGTCTCAGTAATTGTGATTTTGTCCCTCTTCCCATGTGTGAAACCGGTTTTCCATTCTTCCCTTACCTATTACGATGTCTCATAAGACAATCTTGAAATTAAATCGCCTCTTCTTGACTAAGGTACAAATCAGTAGCATATTCTAGCATTTATTTCCAATTATGCATAGTTGTCTTAACACACTTAAGTGGCAGAGCACTCGTTCCAGGATGGTCTTTCCTATGAAGCCCTTGATGTGAAAACGTGTGAAGTGTACTGGTGTGCAGTGAAAGGCGGAAGCTGATGAAGTAGCGCGAATGGAAACGTGTCAGCATGGAAAGCATTTAACCATGTCAACTAGTTGAAATGCAGAATACATTGAGCAGGTATTAAGTATAAATCACTTATATTTATATTGCATCATTAATAACATTTTGTGGTCTTTACTTCAAGCAAAAAATGATTATCATGTTGTTGTGGAAATTGTCCACACCGGTATCACAGAGAAGCCATGATAAGTCCAACTGAGTAGGTCACTTTCAAAACAATGGCAGACTCGACTTCGATGATGCTGAAAGATGAATGAAAGTGTTATAAAGATCTGTCTATGCATCTCGTACATACTGGGAACACTAAAAAGATTACACGCAATGAATATTTACAGTCATTGAAATCGCATTGCGGTTTTTTATTGGTCCTTGTGGAAGTCAGTTATCAATTTTGCACCCAATGTCCGTTTCACTTATTTAACTAGCCGTGTTTTCATAAACCCACCAAAACACTCCAAATTGTTACTTGAGATTGTGGGAAAAACAACTAGGCACAAAATAACACGCATTCACCGCAGTAATATCATTTTCACTTGCTCACGAAAAAAGGAAATCATTGTTTTTTTCTCACAGATTGATTGAAAGTGGAGTCCACTTGAAATCTGTTATAATTCAATTGACGATTACGCAATCTATTTAAGTGTTGCTCTGTGGAAAGTTCCACTGTGCTTGGAGGATTTCATGACTTATTGCAAAATAAATGGAGTTTATCCAGTGAAGTGTTCTCCAACATTTATCGCTATGTAATTATAGGACTTTTAGTGCTTATGTATTTCATATTTTGTGCAATTATTTTGGAATGGGACTTTGGGGTTAAAAATGTGCTAGTTTTGGTGAATTTCATGACTTTACCTAAAGTAAATAGAGAATATTGAGTGAAGTGTGCACGCTACTTAGGGGGTGCTTATCAGCAGAAAATTAGCTGTATTTATCTCTTATCACTGCTTATATTTGGATATTAGTTCTGTATTTCCCTGTGGTAATTTATTAGTGTCCTTAAACAGCACAGTTCGAAGGATTTACTCAGCTGTTTTTATACGTTGCATAAATTCAAGCCAACTGTTTAAGCTTGTTTAACCTCATACTATTAGAGAGTTTTGTCATTTGAGGAATTAACCGTTAACTAATTTAAATTATGCCAACTATCAGAGGTGTTAAATAAGTTGGCGGTCAATGCTCAGAGTCAAGTGTTGTAGGAAATAGAGGAAGAGATTCATAACCCTCTCTCAGACTTCCATAGACCTGCAAAATATATAGTAATGATTGACTGATTTCAAAAGGAATTCTTCCATGGCACGGCCTCAAAGAATGGGTGGTTCAAAGGTCATACGTTTGGGGGTTGGAGAGTTGTGTGAATTGACACGAGTGATTCTGCATGTATATTTTTGACTAGATGCGTTTGATGCATTGGTAACATTCTGCTGATCGTACAAATTGCACTGCTGATTACGTTGAATAGCCTTTTTTGTCTAAGGTCTATGAGGCTGATTTATGACAGTTAAGACTATTAATAGTGATAAGTAAAAAAATTTACTTTGTCTCACAGAAAGTCGTTTGTCTTAGAGCAATTGGGGAACGATTTCTTTCAAATTCTGTACTTATACTGAAACAACGTCGTAGCAGTGTTGATTAATAAGTACATGTTCTATGATTACTTGATAATTGTTTGACAGTGACTATAATGTCCTCCACAAGTTTGTATATATCTAACGCAAATTTTCAAGTATCAGTTCTTGAAGAAAAACTCCCAGTAATGCAATCAATTTGAATTGAACCTGCGATATTTTTGCCTCCATCAGGTGCAGACTGTCTTTCAAGCGCAGGCGTTTTGCGAATTGAGTTGGAATTCAGAAGTAGTTGAAACACGACAAAATCAACGAGTTTGAAAATGAATTTAGCCAAGTACTTCATTACTACACATTGGGTGTTGAATCAGTTAAATATTAACTCGGTTGATGAGTTCATTGCATGCTGGCTATTTATTGGGATATGGGTCTTTAATTTGTGTTCCATAACTGTATTGAAATAATAAAAGAAACGCAAATCTCAATCTTTAGGCAAGTGCTAGACGGTTATTCGGGGTGAAGGAAGATGAAGTTTGTTACCACAGACGTAGACGGTCTTCAAACAGGCCATATAGTAAACGTTATTCCTTGTTTCCTTTACAATTCGGAACAACTTCCGGATTATAGGCTTCTTTCAACCAATGATGTTGACAGTACATCCATTGCCTCTCGATTTACTACTTTTCATGGAAAATGAACTTAAGTGCCTTTCTTCTAGCCCAGTCAACCAATTTCATGTAACGTTTGGTAGGAACAGTCATAAACCTTCAAGAACAGCTCTACCGAATATTAGTAATTTCGCGTTCATCATAACTTATCCGAGGGAAATGACTTCATGAAAGAAGACTGCAAAGATTTTTCCAGGAATCTCTAACAGAATCTTCATTTTCATAGGTTAATCCCTTCTACAACTCTCTCGCGTTTGTTTGTACTTCTTGGAACAAATGCAGACTTAAATTTTGGAAAATTCATCACGATTTCAACCCACTAACTCGCAATTGTCATATTCTTATGCTGAGTATAATTTAAAAGGAAGACACAATGGAAATGTCTCTTGAAGAGGCCTCTGCTAATAGGAGTAATGGTATGTCTAATAATTTAGAGAAATTAATAGCATCAGATTGTGGGATGATTTGGTATTCCTGCTTCAAAGGCACTACTGGATGACAGTAAATTCTTCCTCGCCTTTCATTCGTAATACTTTATTTCTCCTTGTTTGCATATGTGTTTATTTCGCGGGAAAATCTCCTTCTAGGGTCGCTGTCTTCTATCCACGTGGATGCCAATTATGTGGAGGTTGGATGATTGATGATTCACACTACCTTACCACTTTAAAACTCGCTTGAAGTTTAATGCCGAATTGTCAAAAATGCGTGTGAGCGTTCAAAATCTCACGACATTAGAGATGATTGGTCTGAACCGTGTTAATATTAATGTGTTCTTCCGTCATGAACACATATATTGCACAATTTTAAATTTTAATTTTTAGAATAGTTTTGTGTGTAGGAACTGTTATAGATAGCCTAGTGAGTTTTACTAATTATGATATCACTCCATCATCTAACTCTATCTAAGCGCTCGTAAGCTTAAATCGAAGTGTTGTCTGTGATATGCCCTACCTTTCTGCTTAGCCAATCAAGGTCACATTGTAGTTCTGCTCATGGCTCTGGTCTGTGTTACGAGAGGCAGCGATTAGTACTAACTTTCATTTATGGTGCTTACCATGTCTTAAAAGATGTGATGTATTATTTATTTATATCAAATGCCAGGCGTTGTGAAAATTATCATTAGTCCTTTAGTTGATATCAGACTTCACAGATGGGAAGGAACATCAAAGTGAAACAAGTCGAGAGGGAGAGGGGGAACAGAAGAGAGATTCAAAGATGTAAAAGAGGCAGGCACAAAAGTGGAAAAAGGTGAGGCGAGTACTGTGAAAGTAGTCGAATGTGACATACAATGGGGTGAGGGTAGTTTGAAGTCAGAAGCCAACTGCCAGTTAAATGACTTTTTTGTCGTATGAGTTTACGTTGCCCAGGGTGCTCCACGTGGAGGTAAGTCTATCGCACACCCCTAAAAGATGTGATGTCTGAATGGGGAACTAAAATTCAACTCTAAGGTAGCATTTCCACCGACTTCTAGCATTCTGCTTCTTTTTGACTCCGGAGTTGAGATTTCACCATCTTGAAGGCTGTTTAATTCATGAAATCAGATTTGACAATAAATGCCTTGAAATTGCTTGTCCAATAATTAAGAGCATGAGTGAGGTATAAACCACTAGTTTACACGCTACACTTATAAACTCAAATTGGGGCCACCGTGACTTCTCTACTGAAGAAGACAGAGACTACGAGATATGAGTCGCTTTAGGTATTGTGAGAAATTTCACAACTTAGATATTTATGAATGCATTATTCGAATTCTACCAGACCACTCCTGCGAACAAGAAACGAACCTAATTAGAAAAGATGTGGAATCTTGATACAAAACCGAGATACTTGAAAATGCTTTAATTTGAGCAAGAAAAGGTATATATGAAATTCAGGCTGCAAGGCCGATTTTCTGCTAGAGCACACTTCACTGCCTATACTCAATTTACTTTTCATAGTGTTATGGAATTCACCAAATACCATTCACGATTCGAAACTACCAAATTAAAGTTCAATGAATATTTAGTTTTTTCATGAGTTAGAAACGGATTCATCTCTTCAAAATAGGCAATATTAAAACATCACCGAAAGTTGAGTCTGTAATTGTTTTTGAAATGCGACTTTCTCAGTTACTCTTAAAATGGCCTTTCTGTGAATACCATGTGGGGATTTTCAGTAATTCAATAATAGTATTCCCTCGAATCAAAGATCGCAGGAATGTGACGATGCAATAAAATAAAGAATGATTCGCATTTAATGCATGAGTAATATATTTTGCATTTCAACTAATCGGTTTGATGAAATACTTTCCATGTTGACGTGATTGACACTTCCATTCACCTCTACGCTATTTGTGCTACTTCATCCACTTTCGCCTTTCACTGCACATCAGTGCATTTCAAGTGTTTTCACATTAACATGCTTTAATGATCAAATGCTTTGTAGGGAACACCAATTCGAGGGACAAAACCACTATTACTGAGACACGAGTGAGACAAATAGAGGAAAATACATTCATGCTATTGCAAGCACTTTGGCTCACAATTATTTAAGACGACAATGATGAGTACCTTCTGCATAGAGCATCAATCAGCAGTATCCAGTCATGAAGCCTTTCGTCTTCTTTACACATTCATGTGATGAAAAACTTTAGGAAATTTAAAATTGTATTCAAGGTTTCGTCAGAAATAAAGCATTTTGTATTGCTACAAATTACACTAATGTATGCGTTCACAAATAATCGCGTTCCACGGGATACCTCTGTTTCATCTTTAGCTGGGCTGTAGTTTACCTAGTTCTGGGAGTCTAACCAGATATAGAAAATTCTGCCACAGGGATTTCTGAGTCAGTCAAAACTTTATTAATCCGCTATATATTTGAGTCTATTTTGGCGAAAAAATGACTAGGCGATAAATTTATATAATTCTTAAAAAACGTAAATTTGCTGGATAATTGGCGTATGATGACTAAAAACTTCGTTTCGTATATCGTAAACAACTTCATGAAGGTAAAGTAGGTTGAGCCTCAAAGCCAATCATGCATTAGAAAACCACAACAAAGACGTAGCCCACATGATCGTTAGGTATAAAAGAAGAGGCTCTTTGGAGTTCATGAGTACACATCAGCGAATGCAATGAGAACTCAGAGCCTCATTTTCGCTTTGCTGTTTTGGACCGCCCTGATATCGATGACACCAGAGGCACAGGGCCAAGATGGAGGCGAAAATGGTGACACAGATGGTGATGGAAGTGGTGACACAGGTAGTGATGGAGATAATGGCACAAATGGTGATGGTGGTGGTGGAGGCGGTGGCTCAAACGGAGGTGGTACAGGTGGTGACCAAAATGGCGGTGGAGGAGGTGATGGCAATCAGAACGTTCCACCAAAAACAACCACTTCAGCATCTAACATCATTACTCCTTATCACGCTGTTTTGGCTCTTTCCTTCCTATTTTCCTTGATTTTGAAAATCTAATTTATTCCCTAATCTATCACAATATTTGCTTCTCTTTCAAATAATAAATTTGTAATTTTCAATTCAATACATTGGTCTCCTATTGTTAATTTCATTAATTTATTCTAATTGTCAGCAAATTTGTCAATGCCGTTTTAAGAGTACTTCATTTTCCACTTCTAATATCATAACGGATTCGATTTGAGCTAAGCAATCTTCAATTAATCAATCAATATATATGGAGAGTGATTGTGATGCCTATTATACTTGATAGTGTTTTGAGCGGTTCGCATAAGGTGGGAATAAACATAAATTTCCTTATTCACCTATATAGCGTCGAATAAAAGAGTAGGTTTACAAATGAACATTTCCAATTAATTGTACATAACGAAATGTTTTCGATTTATTTTCTAGTGCAATTGACATTTGACAAGGAATGGTGAGCATAATGGGTACTTTACCTTTAATTGAACTTATGCTGAATAATTGGCTAATGATCACTCATACATTTGTATTAAATGGTAATTGTCATAACTTGGGTTTATTTATTAGTGAAATACCTTTGTTTACACTAGTCTTTTTATCTCATTAAATAAAAATATTAGACATTTCACAACTCGAGTGCAAATAAACGGGGCAGATTTAAGCATTGGCAACCGTCTATATGGCAAGTTAAAAATACTTTTCCATTTCATCTGAAACACCATCTTGTCATTGGCCAATGGAAGAATTTGATCATTGTACATAGTGATTCAATTTTCTTTGCCTCTAATTATGCACAGCTCTACGCCAATGACGATCCAGCATCATGTGAAATCATTTTAATCTCTCCTATTCCCTTTTATTTCGCTTCCAAATCACAAACAATTCGTCGTGGTACATAAAGCATGGCTCCTGAGGAAACCATGAATATAATTTTAACTTACCAAAAGTTAGTCATCACGTGAATGTGTAAAGAAGACGAACGGCATCATTACTGGATACTGCTTATTGATGCTCTATGCAGGAGCGGTGAAAATGCCCACAATGATATGACTGCATTCCCCTCCGTGTGTCTCACTCCTGTCTCAGTAATACTGATTGTGTCCCCCTTCCCAAGTGTGAATTTGATTTTCCCTTTTTCCTCTTATCTAAAGCGCTGTCTCAGAAGGCTTTGTAGAACCAATGCCCACACACTGGGTTGCATTTAAGTATTCAGTTGTTAGTAGTACTTCGAGTAAGCGTACAAATTGATCGTCCTGTTAATCAGTTAGAAAGGTCAATAATGACGTCAGCCATGACTATCTTGAAAGTAAATCGCCTCAACTAAACTAATGTACAAATCAGTAGCATATCCTAGCATTTGTTGTGAAAATGAGCTTTTTATGCCAAGTTGTCTTGACACACTTAAGAGGTAGTGCACAGCTCCAAGTTGGTCTTCCCTACAAAGCCTTTGATCATAAAAGCATGTTAATGTGAAAACTCTTGAAATGCACTGATGTGCAGTGAAAGGCGGAAGCGGATAAAGTAGAACAAATAGTACAGAGTGTGAGTGGAAGCGTCAATCGTGTCAACATGAAAAGCATTTCATCAAGTGGATTAGTTGAAATGCAGAATACAATGCAGATGTTAGATGCGAAACACTCGAATTTTATCATTTTAACATCCTGTGGTCTCGGTTTCGTGCAAATATGGTTTTAATGTTGTTGAAAATCTCCACACTGAAATCACAGGACAACTATGAAGAGATGAATTTGTTTAAAATGGACGAAAAACGGCATTCAATGGACTCTGTCTTGTTCGATTTTTAGCAACTCACATACACGCACATATATCTCTATGTCATAGAGTTAGGCAGTGTTTTACAGTTCTCATTCAAAAATCGCGCACAATGAACAAGTGCATAGTTAATGAAATCGTATTGTGGGTTTGGTCATTTTGTCCTTGTAGAGAACAGCTATCAATTTTGTACAAAATGTCAGTATCAATTCTATTTCAAGTCATGCTTTATAGACCCACCAATAACTTCAAATCATTACTTGAGATTGTGGTGAAAATAAGGAGACGAAAAAACGCAATTCTCCACAGTGATGTCATTTTCACTTGCTCTCGGAAAAAATGGAATTGTTATTTTTGCCTCTCAAATTGATTGAAATTTGAGTCCACTTGAAATGTGACAAAATTCAATTGACGACTACGCAATCTACTTGAGTTCTGTATGGAGTTCTGTTTTTGTAAGGAGTCTTTGTGGTTAAAAAATGTGTCAGTTGAACTATATTTAACCCAACTCTCTATGTATTTTTTTAATTCGGGAGTCAGGTAAAGCAAATTCTCTGTCATTCACTCAGGTAAAACATACATCCCATTTCAGCGAATATAGTATACTGCTCTTGAAAGGTAGGATAGCAAGTATCCTTCATCCTAATGACATCAATAGCAGTCTCACATACTATCATCAATATCGTAGCACCATTCACCCTTCAACAATCTTTCATACTCTCCCCTCCCCTCCATCTCTCTAAAATGAGGCCTTAACTCGACTCGTCCCTCGGTCCTTGATAGGAAAGGGTATGAGTTGAAGGATGTAGAAAGTATCAGCTTATGAAAAGGATAGTGATGTCCCCATCATCAAAATTCTCTCAATCACAATTTCACTGGCTCACGTTCCATAGTTCCAATTTAAAGAATCGTTCATGAATTAATGAGCAATTTTGCTCCTCTGCTCTTAATTACTGTTGACATCGAGAATCACTAGCTCTATGGACCAAATCTCTACACCTTCCTTATAATACACCGGATATTTTTGTTTTCAAGATGTGGCGAAAATACCTCACTCCGATTAGCTATTTTTTCATATTTCCTACTTTGTTTGAATTATACTTTCACTATGCGTGTATTTGAAATTGTTATAGAAACCAGCTACATTTGAAACTCAGTGAAAACAAACCATTCTATCATTAATTCCTCCCTAATGCTCAATTTACAAAAATGATACTTCAAGGAGGGTTAATTTTAAAAGAGTAATTTCATAATTGCGGTTGAACGTGTAAATACAGATCAGAGATTATGCTCAGGCTGACAATTTCCTCTAATTTGCGTAATTTGATTTAAGTAACATATTTTGATGTTTGCCAGTATAGTAGGCCCCTATTGTAAAGCAATGGGTTTGAAGGAATGCATCTTGGTGTGCGAGTGAAGTGGTCTAACATCTGAGGCATATTTATCTAGAGGAGGTGGCGAATGCACCTCATGCCGACTGGCGTTGAAAATGGTCATTCAACGGAGATGTTGACTGTTTGTTCAACCATGAACTTTTTTGGAGTATCCTTCAATCTCACGTGTTATGAAAAAAATCCTATTTTGAGTTTTGTTTCGCTTCTTTTGATAACTGAAAATAGAAATTTCCTCAAAACGAACCAACCTTTAAATAGAATAAAAACTTTGGATCTAATCACCTCTGTTCGCTAATTTTATGTAATACTAACATAAGGTGGTCTTGCTATATTTCAGGTAGCGTTAAGTCAAATTCATCGAGTAAATCAATCTCCACTAATTTATCACATCAACACGTTGGTTTGAGGTAAGATCTTTGACATGGAAAAGTTGGTAGTTTCGCTGTAATAGCCTCTTTTACTGCTAATCAAAACTCATTTATGTTGATGGAGATAACGAAAGCATCGCATGACGTTTCCCATTTTGTGAAAGCATGGATCAGTAAGTCTCTGAATGTTCACTAGTTCACTTCTTAGCAATTTTCTTGCCTTCGGGCATTAACTGCTGCTAGAATCTAATAATATTGAGTCTGATGAATGCTGAGTTTTCTGCGAGTTCAATACTATCTCGGATTGCTACGCTAATAAGTCGTGGTTGTACTCAGTAATCTCTATGGCAGATTCTCCTATGTTTGCTGAACTAGCGCAAAGCTATCGAGGAAACAGATGTACACGTGGAATGCGTTAATTTTGGGCTTCGCGTGTGTGTAAACAGGCGGGTAACCTTGTCAACCAAACGAAGACTATTGATTGGTGGTTCACTGTGTGTTCACTGCTCACGCGACCGCACGTACGCCTTGACGAATTGCAAGACCGCACCTTCATACCTGCCTAAGTGTGCATGAGATTACTTCATTCAGCGGTGACAACATTGTACGCTCCGCAAAATGGATTCATCTCACATAAAAAATATCTTAACCAAAAGTATTTTTACTTATGATATTTCAATTCGATGATAATATTCAAAAATGCATAAATGAGGATTTTCCATTATTGCTGAGGTAGTAAGATATGTTGTTACTATACTACAGTGACGATTACTTGTCTCCTTATCAAGTCAGCACATATTATAATAATAAATTAAATAAGTCTTTTATTTTGGAAATTAGTTTAGGTGATGCGGTATAAGGTTTTTCAACAGTCGCTGCCATGGTTAAAATAGTAAAATATGTGTTGTTAGTTCTGCCTCCCAAAATACAATATGGCGAAAATTTAAGATAATAAAACTTAAATTGTGGTGTCATTTTAAGTAATAGTTCTATTTCCTCATATGTTACTTCCACACATTCCAGACCATATCGATTTTTGCAGATTTCATTTTAAATGTGTTGTTCTTATGTTCTATATTATGAAAAGTTCTAATAAATAGTTTGAAATAGACTAAACTGCATAGTTAAATGGAAATAGCCGACATGTTGAAAATAATAATAAAAAGTAAAACAGATGTGAAGCAAATTCCGTCTATTTAGATGAAAATCTTTGGGAGAAATCAAGGCGTATTAACACAAGTATTTCCAATTTGGCGGAATGTATTGAATTCTTATTATTTAATTCCGCAATGCAAACGATACTGACTATTAGGCTTATTCTTATCCCAAACGATGACGAAAGGTGGGCAATATTAAAAGATTACCAATTTAATAAATTTAAAATAATTTTAAGCCTTAATAGAAGTAGTATTAATCCGCATCTGATATTAAAAAGGCATTTTGAATCGAAAATGACAATAGATATGCATTCACATGTAAGTACGTGATATAGCTATCTTTATCATGATTACAAGTGCAATTTTTTTCAAATTTATAAATGGTTATTAATAATATTTTTATCACAGTAAACGATGTTAGTTGGGCATTGAATAACTGCTGGAATAACATTAGTAATGATGACTTAATAAATGTCAGACTGAAAAATAATGAAACAAAGCTTTTCATATTGTTGATTTCAAGCATTACTAATTACGAAAATGTGTATGGTCGTACACTACTAAACACAAATAGGTGAAAATATATAGGATATTCTGTTATTTCATTTGCAAAAAGAATGCGGTTTTATTAAACTAATTTAAGGTCAAACTAACCGAGGTGCTTTTTTTAGATTTTTAGGCTTTGCTTCGCAGACCTGTGTAACCGATATGAAAACTAAGCATCGAACTAAAGATTTAGATCAGGTATTTTTTAATTTTTATTTTACCATTAGATATACAACGACAAACAACCAGAAAATATTAATAGATGTATAAACGAGGCGACGAAAATTGATGAAGACAAACCCGCATTAGGCCAAAATTTTTGCATGCCTTGTGATAAATACTTCTGCGATGAAAAGGCACTTCAGGCTCATCTAAAGCAAAAGCCCCACAAACGCCGAATGAAAGCCCTTGAAACTGAGCCTCATAGTCAAGTAAGTTGCGAATATGTATCATAAAATTTTACCACTCTTTTTACTAGGAAATTGCCGACTGGGCTGCGGGTGTTGCATCTCGTAAACGAAACAGAGAAATGATATCTTCAGTGCCACATAAAAAGAAGGCTACATATGATGATGCGCAAGTTTCTATGGCATATTCTGAAGCACCAAACCGTGGAGAACCGAATCTGGAGCAGACAGAAGACGAATATGAGCAGTCTTATTTGGCTGTGGATTGATGTTGTACATTCTGTGATCATGAAAATTTTGTAAATAATCACATCTTTATTATTTCAATTGGCAAACCCTCATGTTGACTTCGGCCATCACTGAACATGTGAATTGGAGATGTCGTGGTCGGGATTGGTGTAACTATAAATGCATTTACCCAGATGGCGAAAACTAGCCTTCTGCTTATACTTACAATAAGCTTTCTCCCAGAATGCTTTACTAATTGTACTAAGGCCATTACCATCTTCACCACTAATCTATACAAATGTTCCACAATTGCCTATCCACTTTTTACTTGACAGTTCAAAAGAGGAAATAAGTGTACAAAACAACTTTATTGATACAAAGGTAACACGGCGGATTATTTTCGGTTTTCACATTTGTGCGATCTAAAACGAATGTATGATTAAAGTAATAATTAGTCAATTTATATTCCCTTTAAAATTACTTAATCATAGCAGATAAAGCACTCAATCAAAGGGTTAAAATGAAATATATGGTTTTAAGTACGCCAGAGTGAAACAATGACGGTTGCAAAAAGCAAATTAATTTTGCCTCTCTTTGTAGCCACAACTCTAACATCGTGGGGATCATAAGAGGCATTTTGATGTTACCACACGCTTACCTACAATCGAATACAAAGACGGCCAGATGAAACTAAATCGAAAAACTTATTTTAAATTTTTGCAAGCACTCAGAAAATAAGGTTAACCGCATGTTAAATAGGAATAGCGTATAGGTCATCACTTAGAACTCACCATTCCGGATCACTGAAACCTGTAATCAAAAATGGCAGTATTAAAACGTGAACAAGATTGAAATAATCAGAAAAGTAAGATGTAATCATTATCATAGTGGTGCATGGTCATCATGACGTACCATGACTAAACCCAATGGTGGCCTAAGATCACAAGTGCATCTAAAACAATCACAGAATAATGTACATAAACGAAATTCAGATAATTGGGTTCATGGAGCATGGTCATAAATAAAACAAACCTTGGAGGAATAAATCGCTACAACATATTTGGTTCGTAACTGGTGAGTACCTACTAGAAAAGAAGCTTAGTTAGAACAGGCACAGGTCAGCAAACGACAATCATCATTATTAACAGTCCGCCCGTCGAGTTTATCATCACATGCACCTACCCACGAATCAACCATGCCACTAGAAAGTATGTGCACGACTGAATTCATTTTAACTAATTGAATTGTTGTTTTAAAATTTATTACTATTTCCGTAAAATCCCAATTATATTCAAGTATTCTTTTTTCGAACTTTTATTTAGGTGATTTAAGCAAATTTATTCAAAATTTCCTGATCGTACAACAACCTTAGTGATTTAAAATATCATTAAAATTACAATTTCATTAAATTGTTTATAGAAGTATTTTATTAATATCAATATCCTTAAGAAAGAACTGAATAATCGTCATAAAAGTATGGGAATATACATGTATCATGATTAACTATCCCAGTCAAAAGCATTATAAGAGTAATTAGATAAATACATATTTTACCGTCAATCTTAGGGCTTGTTCGCATCAGAAATTTCGTTTGTGTCACGAATCTGGCTTTTCGTATATTTAATCTCAATTTGAGGTATTTTATTTCCCAAAATAACCATCGTCACAAAGTAGTTTGAAGTTCCGAATGCGTTAAATAGGGTTTTATGACAAATAATTCATTATATTTTCTTTGGTAATGAAACCTAACCCACGATCTAAAAGTAAATTGTAAAATTTCCAGTTTTCATCTAAGTTCTATTTATTTTTTCAAAACAACTATGAGACTTCCTCATTGAATTTCCAATTTGGGACTGATTTGGTTAATTTGAGTTTTCATTGAAAGATGTTGACTATTCTTATAACTTACCTATTTGGTATTTTTTTAATTGGTTCCATATTTGATAAAACAAGCGAATTGTTATTGTACACGTAATTCTTTCGTATTAAACAAAGCATATTTTATGGCTAACGCCTATTAAAACTTGATCAAAATATGTAATTCCCCATAGTAGAGCATCATTTCAGCGATTTGCCGCTTCATGTTTGTGGGAAATATCAGAGAATTTTAACTTAAAACTTATTGTCACTAATTGTCCTTAGGCATTCAAAATATTGTTGTGAATTTGTAGCCAATCAGGAGACGGTTTTAATAATCTTTTTTTACTTCCAATTTGGTATATATTTGAGTAATCACTGAAACTACTATTTTACCAACATATTCATTTTAGTTATTGGGTTGATATTTTGTACATTTCAACTTGTGCAATCTTCAACCTAATTTTCTAGACAGAAAGAAAACATATATGGCAAAAATTTTTCATGTCTAATTTCAAAATATGACCAATCTAATACACATTTTATAAGTCCGCATGAATTATTTAAAGGATATGCTTTATTATATAATAAGGCGAGGAGACTATAAAAAGTCTTTATCTTGGATGGGAGAAAGATATTAGAATATGCGACAGAATAGTATATTTTTAAATGACATTACGATTTATCTTGGAAAAAATCTAACCTAAAATCTAATTAATGACAAAATAATTGGCCTCACAAATTATTGTTAAGAGTTCATCTAGGTTTTCAATAATATATGAAATCAATCCAGATATAGTTGCTCAACACAATACCTAATACCCCATTTAACGAAGTAAGATGTGTTTTTCTTCTCCCTCTCTGGCCTTAACCTCGCTTATTCTACGATTAAACCTTGTGCAGTGGGCAAAGCCCAGATTACCCTAACGTTATAAGCAATTTTCATAGGTCGAAGAACAGATGTTGCGGTATATATATGAGAGAAAAATGGAAACATCAGTAGCATGAAGGCCTTAGTATGCAAAAGGAACAAATGGTTGGTGAGAGGTGATATAACAACCACATTGGAAAAGGACCTTACCAAACAATATGATTTATTAACGAATTAATACTTCATCCACAGAACTAAATGAATCAAGCCAAACCAATTTTAACATCTTGGCCACGAACCCAACCAGATCTAAAATTGATCGATACCTAACACAATTAACCACTCCTTAAAATCCACTTTAGTATATACGCATTAAAGTGGTCAATGGAGAATTTTATTTAATCGATAATAAATGTCGGTCATTTTTAGGTGGTACACTTTGAATGAATGTTTAACATATTGCAATATAGTTCAAGTTCTTACAAAGTGTTATTGATAAATTTACCTTCTTTAAGCCAAAAGAAAATTGTTCCATAAAATAAGGTTAGTCAGAAGAGTCAGAATTAGTAGTAATCTTAACAAAAGCTGTTTAACAACATTTTCTAGTGGTCTGAAATAGCCCCTCCGCTTGCATTATGCAGCTCATAGAAGGCGCCTTTCAGCTGGAGAAGAGCATTGGGAGGGCCATATTCCACACGTTTTCCACCCATAAGGACAACAATCTCATCACAGTTCATCACAGTTGTTAGACGATGTGCAACAACGAAGCAAGTTCTACCACCATTAGCCTCACGCATAGCTTCATCCAATGTCTGTTGAACAATTCGTTCACTGTCCACATCGAGAGCTGATGTAGCTTCATCAAGAAGGAGAATCTTTGGTTTTCGAATAAGTGCGCGAGCAATAGCTACCCTCTGCTTTTGTCCACCGGAAAGCTGAGAACCTCCTGCTCCCACGTTTGTATCGTAGCCCTAAATAAACATGTGCAAGGCAATGTATAAGTCTAATCGATATGACAATACTCTGTATAAATAGAAACCCACATCAGGCAAAGTTGAAATGAAATCATGAATGTTAGCCTGCTTTGCGGCTTCTATAATTTCTTCCATTGGTGGTTCATCTTTACATCCATAGGCAATGTTTTCTTTAATGGAAAGATTGAAAAGATTAGGTTCTTGTGATACAACGCCTATCTGTTCACGAATCCAGGCAGGAGCGAGGGAACGCAAGTCGCGGCCATCCAAGAAGATACCACTGTCATCTCCACGATTATCCACATCATAGAGACGTTGAACTAGTTGAAGGACTGTAGATTTTCCGCAACCAGAAGGACCCACCATTGCAGTAGAAGTACCCGGTTCCACCATATGAGTGAAATTCTTAAGGAAAGCATGGTTTTTTCTTTAATGATCTATCTTATGGACCACTATAAACTTAGAATTGCTCAATTTTAATACCTAACTTTAAACGAAAGCCAAATGCAATTAAATTTTTTATTTACCCTAAGAACACGGTGTTTCCTTCTTGTAGGATAGCGGAAGTGAACATTCCTAAATTCGAATCTTCCCTTTGGTGGACCGAGTGGAAATTCCCCTTCATTAACATCCATCCTTGTCTCTCGGTGAATTGTTTGGAGCGTTTTCTTGATTTTCTGAGCTGCTTGCGTGAAATCAGGTGCAAATGTAGCGGCTCGACCGAGACCCTGAGCAGCAAAATTCACTGCAGAAAAAATTCTACAAAATAAACAATTAAAACATAAGGTAATTAATTTGAGCCACATTTAACCCAACGCCTGGTACCATAAGATCTACTTATATCTCACGAATTGACAATGCTTTAATAATTAAAACACAAATAAGGTGCTTATTCCGAATTCTACGTATTATTTTTTGAAATTCAACGTCCTAACTAAATTACGATTAATAGCACATTTCTAGAATTGCAGCCGATTCAATTTTTAAATGATTAAAAGCCAAGCATCACCAAGACATATACGGACTTTAAGTTAACTGTTGAATGAATTATAAATGTTCAATTTTTTTACCCTTGTTTTCATTTTCTCACCTAGATAATTCTACATTTCAGTGAGTATCCAGTGAAGGGTTTCAACCGTTTTGAGAACTCATTTTGGGATTCTGCAATCCAAATTTCCACCAATTTAATTACAATTTACCTATGTGTACCCAAGTTGTTTCAGTTCGTACCTTTTGGATGACTCAGGAAATTAGGTTTGACAAATACCAGACCGATTGACGACAAGTCTCAAAACACTTCTCTCTCACAGGCTTTCAAATTCCATAGTACCTTTTATTTCACACTACCAAAGACTGACCTGAACATGGTAGGCAATGGGATTTCTCCACGGTCAAACAGTAAGCATCCGACATGGAAATAAGCAGCAATTAGGAAGAAGAAAGTTCCATTAGCCAAAGCATGAACAAATGCGAATTGTGCCGCTTCCCCATATCGAGACCGATAAAAGGAGGAGAATTCTTAGTAATCCATAATAATGACAAGAAAAAATACAAAGCCAAAAAAGTACATACTTGATTGACGTTTTAGATTCCTGGCGGAATTTATGGTAAATGAACTCCTCCAAGCCCAGGGCTGCGACAGTTCGATTGGAAGCAAACGCCTCTTGAGCCACATTAGCACCTTCAACTTGATTTTGACCAACTCCTCCACTTAGTTGACGCGTCTATATTTTATTAAATAGGTACAATTAGTTTTAATCAAAAGTACAAAATGTCAAAAGTTTTGACCTTTGCTGTCAATTCATGTGCCAAGTTGTGTGATAAGATTATAATGGCCTCTCCATATAGATACTGCAATAATTTTGCGGGAAATTTTTATAATTTATTTTCATATGATAAAGCCCTTGATGGAGTAAATTATCGGCTACTAATGACTGCTTTAACTCAAATGCAAGAATTCAATACTTACTACTGATTCAATTAAAGGTATAATATCAGTTATTTGAAATTATTCAGAAAGGCAGAGAGTATGAGTAGGTGGCAGCGGAAACCATCCATTAGGAAAATAAATAAGTACAGAGTGGTTCGCATTAAGAGTAAACACATCTTAGGGAGTTCTGGCAACTTGACATTTTCACTTATCTCATATTCGCTCTGCTAAAGATGTAAAGTGTACAAGATTATATTAAATTACTCGCAATATCCAGTGCTTACAAGGAAAAAATCTGTTGAAGAGACGAAACTACCCATTCTTGATTAAATATTACCTATCAATAAACATTGAACATCGAATGCCAGCATATACAACGTTTGGTAAAACAATGATTTTTTAAATTGAACAGTTCATTTACTATATGCTCTATAGCAAGCGTCCATTGTCATCTTAATTTTACTCTATGCAACTTTTGGCAAATTCCTATTGATCACTTATTGAACTGGTGAGCTGCTTCGTACGAATAAAACTTTTTTTACATTTTAATTACTTTAGAAAAGGATAAGAATAGTAATAAGATAATAAATGGTCTGCACTTGCTATCCATGGGTAATTGTTATTCTTCCTAGTAGAGCAATGGGGGGGGGGGGAGTCCAATTATGACATAGGAAAAAGTAGGGCAAAACTTAAAGTATAAGTTTCACATCGTACGAAATCAGAAATCATCAGTCTCATAAGCATCAAGGTTAATTTCCACCTTGGTTGCAGAAGGTTAAGCCGTAGATTGATTTAAGTGATTGATCACACTATCTCAGCATGTCTGAAGGTCGACGAGTTAAGACGTGTTGTGTATTGGAAGTCAGGGTGAATACCTTGAACATCAGATGTGAACTGGAGAATATGCAGTACTTTGTTATTGGCAATATTCTGAATTTGCTACTATTAAATAATCGTATACCTCCCATTTACTTTCTCTTTTCACGTCATGGTCAGCGTAATTCAACCGCATAGCGGATTTTACTCAAATTATTCTAAAGTTTTCAATTTGAAATGAGGTGAAGGACTGCAACCGATATTATAGTTGTGACAATTGTTTACACTTTAACAAATCCCCCAACGTTACAAGAGTTCATGACATTAAAGTTAATAAAATTAACGGTAATCATGAACTTAAAACAGTAAAGACCAGATCATTGAGTCAGCAAAATTACCTCTTGAACAAAAAAGCATAAAAGGCAGTTCAATTAGAGGGAAATTTCTAGAGCGTTAAAAATTGTCAATCAAGCACGATTTATTAGCTTGAAAAACAGCTGAAATGTCAATTATATTTCTAACAAGTCAATGCATTATGATCGCTTAAATGATCCCCCCACCCCAAATAAACAATAAAGCAGTTCTGAATAACGTAATTTTTAACGATCACGCAGACATCTACGAATAAATTTTGACCTTGAAAGGAAATGACTTTGAGCATCAAAATATATTATGAAGTGTGCAACGGTGTCATGGCAGAACGAAGAAATCTAATGTGTTCTCAGACTCGAAGATGCAGCGCGCTACTTTTCACGTTGGGAGTGAGTGTGGTCAGACAACCGTCAATCATTAGCCTTGTATGATTTACCAAACCCCTCAATTTATTAAACGACTAAGGTCTCTGTCTGTAAAAACACCGTCCAAATAAACGGATTCCATGCAATACGTCTATTTCCTCCATAGCTTTGCGGTAGCTTAGTTAATCCTGGGAACCATTTCAACCTAGGAGAACTTATTATTTAGATTGGTGGGCCTAAGTCAAGGCTTATTAGTGTTGCCATCCGATGCTATACCTATTAAGTGAAGAGCACCTAGTCTAATGCTGCCTGAATCATGCCTCCTATTTTTACCTCTCACCACCTGATTCTTTATTCCGTTTTCTTCTTTGTTTCATACTTTAACGCTCGGATTAATTTTCAAAAATACACTCAACCCCATTCACACATATCTCAGAGCAGACTAAAGCCAACTTGATGAGTTTACGGGCAAAGGCTATAGACGTAGTTAACATATTTCAAATGCTAATAGCTCCTTCTGTTGATAGACGAGTACCAATGGAGCTTATTTTGAAAGAGGTCCGTGCGGTCCTAATGGTGTTAGGGGGCTAAAGTGTTTATAGAAGCTAATTCTCTCAGGACGATTTTTCCAACCTGCAAGACTCCAGCTAGGAAGAGAGCCGGTACAAAAGCGAGAGCGATAAGAGTCAACTTCCAGTTGTAGGTAAAGGCAATAGCCAGAGCTGAAATCACCAGTGCCATTCCTTCCAAGAAGATTCCCAGCTGCGTACCAGTGACTCGATGAAGACTCTGTACCTCTGTCGCCAATCGAGCTGTCAGGATTCCTGGTTGGTTATCTGGATGATCGAACCATCCAACTTCCTGCAAGCATAAAAGTAGATAAATGTATACAATTAAAACATTTCTATACAGAAAATACCTTTGATAACCCACATCACAACTATTAAACCACTCTCACTTGGTCTAGAATGTTAAAATGTATTAAATAATGCTTAGTAGGAACATAGTTCATTTAATTCATTTCAATTTTAAGGCTACTACTAGGCTTCCTTCAAATTTTCAAGCCAATTGTACGTTTTTTTCATTCAAACAGTGTCGATAAAATCATTGCAAAAGCAAAAAAGTTTAAGTGAAAATCGCAACGCTCTTTTCACTTATAGAGGGCAGCATGCATTTTTTTAAAAAAATACTCGCACAACTTGAAACTATTTGTGCCGAATTCAAGAATATGGCGTTTCGCTTCATTGTGTGCCTAAATGCACATATAAAAAAACATATCAATTCATTTGACAACCTACTGACTTGCGCTTTTCCCGTTTAACGCAAAGACAATCGCATGAAGGACAACGAACGTCATTCACTTGTCGTTGCTTCAATTATCATACTTGGAATGTAAAGAGAAAATATTGTTTGTTATTGACTTACCTGATTTAGAATGGCTTGGAGGAATAGCTTTCGAGTACGCATGGTAAGTCGAGCTCCGGAAACACCAAGTGCTGCATTCTTTAGAGGCAAGAAGGAGAGAGTAGTTATTTCGTTATAGTTGACTATGCTAAATATGGTATGGTAGTGAGAAACGCACCCCAGTAGATTCAAAGAAAAGTCGAAGGAAACCCAGTAATGCGAACATTCCACATAGAAAAGAAGCTCTATCTCGCTTTTCCGGTCCATTTGGCATCAAAAATACCTGGTATATACGACAGGAAAATAAAAAATGTTAGCTTCCTCAATACTTTCACATGAACTGCTTCAGCATATTAAAAAAATCCTACGTTATAAACTTCGGCGTAGACAAGAGAAAAGGAGGGAAGACATACGCCACCCAAGCAAATCGCCGCAAGACCATATATAAGGTAAGGATATTCCGGCTTATTCATCTGAATTGCTTCAAGAAGAGCTGGTTTCTAGTAGGGAAAAAAAACAACTGAGAAAGGTTTCTGAAACATAATAAGTTTATATATATATATATATATATATTAACGGCTTACACTTGTCACCACTGAGGTTGTCACATCAGAAAACATAGATTCAGTTCTATCGTCTTTGGAAACTTTAGAAGCGCGCAACGAAATTCCTCGATGTAGGCCCTTAACGGATTTTTCATCTTCACTGCTGGTGTCTTCTGTTTCGGTATCAGACTCTTCAGACTTTTCTTCATATTGGGGCTTAAAAAATATAATAATAAAGCCGCAATCAACGAAAGTGACGCAAAAAGAATTTCGAATTTTTTATAACAATAGTCGGGAGTTACCTACAAAGCATAGTAATAATAAAGGTGTGTAGTATAAAGTTTATAATGTAAGTGATACAATATTGGGGTTGTTTTTCGCAAAAAAATAAACTTAGCTTATAACACTATGACACGTAATGACACAATATATATAGTTTTTCCCTGAATTCTTATGCAGTTTAGATTACTAGAAATTGATCAAATACCAACCTGTATTGGATCTCGGGTCCCCAGTATTTATCTCAACTCCTCTAGTGCTTATTTCTTCACACTTTGACTCTTTTTATAAATTTTGCAATAATATTAAGCAGGGTTATAAATATAGGAGTAGTTAGACATGTGTAAGATTTCTTGGTCCCCATGTACTTAAAAACTAGGTCCACAAAGGGGTGGTGTTAAAAGTCGATTGCGGTGAGTTCATTTCTACCACACCCATCGTTCTCAACTCTTTTTACACAATTTATTTCCTCTTCATATATGCGGTTAATTATCAACTCTACTTACTATACAATCGCCTCATACCTGTCCCTATACAAAGGATTCGCAGTTTCATTCATACATTACGTAATTTATTCAATTCCAGTGCTTTTCAAGTACTAGGTCTCCTAGTCACTATTTTGTTTACGCATTCATTTTAAACATTTCCATTGGACAGATATTTGGATTATAAAATTCCCTTTACTACATATGATCTTCGGGGATGATTTAAATCACCCCACTAAGTAAATAACTAACAAATCATGTTGTCTTAATAGCTTAATTAGCATAGTTGGTTGAAGCAGTTATATAAAACTGTTAAAAAAGTATAAGAACTATCACATTCACCATTCGCACATTGGAATATACTAAATGAAGTCCATTGGAATGGGAAACTTGACAAAAAAGTCCCACTTAGTTAACTTATAAAGAATTACCTGTTTAGCAAGCATTCCAGCGTAGATTCCACCTTTAGCTACTAGTTCATCGTGAGTACCCATCTCTTGAACTACTCCACGATCCACCACAACAATTCGATCAGCATTTCGAACGGTAGTGAGACGATGAGCAATCATGATGACAGTTCGACCACGACAGGCCCTGTCAAAGGCGGCTTGAACGACCTTTTCTGACTTGTTATCCAGGGCTGAAGTTGCTTCGTCGAGTAGAAGAATCGTTGGTTCTCGAATAAGGGCTCGTGCGATGGCCAAACGCTGTTTCTGTCCACCTGACAACTTGCCACCGCCTTCCGTTAGAAATGTATCATAGCCCTTGAAAAATTTAGGGAATTTTTGTTTTATCTTTTTAAAATTTCATTGAATTATTTAACTAAAAGTTTATTGCTTCACCACTGTCTTTGTAAACTGGATGCTAATTTCAAAAGTTTATATTTCATGAACCATTTTTCCCTAATAATGGTAATTTTTCATAAATTACAAGGATATTTTAGTGAGTACGAAAATTTAGATTTATTCTAGAATGTTCTAAACTGTGTCATTAACAGGTTTGCATTGTAAGATTAACGAAGTATGACATCTTCATTATTATTAGCGAAACCAAGATATATAAGTTAATTACCAATGTCTATAGCTTCCTTTTGAGCAAAACACAAGCTACTTCCTGGGTTGATCCAATGCCGGCTATCAGGGAACAGCCAACGACTGGAACGCCTGGACACTAAGGGCATAAGTCTGCATGCGGGTGTATATTAACGATCTCTCTCTCTGATTTCGCGATCTCTTCTTCCCACTCTCGCATAGATGACAAAGGAGTTATTTATGCTACCGAAGCAATGCACATGGTTTTGGCAAAATGCTTTGTCAAAACAAATTCTAAATTTTCAATAGATATCGGCGAGAGACCTACGTCATGATAGTGGAAAGGACTAGAGGTACCAAGGATATCAGTCTTTTCTTACTGCCAAGTAGGCTAACAAAAGCTAAGCACTCGATTGCACTTTTTGGAGAGCTCAAATAGTTAAAGTCCTTTATTAAAGATGGATATCTTGTGCTCTATTATGAGTCATGTAATACAGTCACATAGACTTCATTTTTCAAATAAAATGTATCAAGATGGTTTCCAATCGTTCCCCACCAATCTGCTCTCTATATTTTCTATTCAAATATTCTTCCATAACTCTAATGCAAAATTCTATCACTTCTCCTGCCACCACGTCCCGTCCATTTAGCAACAGATCGCGCTCTAATGATTACCCTTTCCCCCT
>UZAE01012224.1:7473-19999 GCA_900617975.1 Rodentolepis nana
CCCCCCCCCCCCCCCCCCCCCCCCGCCCCCTCTCGAACATCTTATTTCACCAGTTATGCGCTTTTCCATTTGGATATTTAAAATCATCTCCATTTGCAATAGAGTTATCAAAAATTTATTCGTATTTTTAGCGCAAAATTTCAGTTATGCCTCCCAACCTGAAAGGCAATATTGTATTGAATAATTTGGGCAATTATTTTCAATATAACAAATTCAGCATCTATTCATATTTACCATTACTACTGAAATAAAGTTATACAATCAGGTCTAGTGTTCCAACACCGATGAAACTGTGGGATAATCCGCAACTTCATTTGTTTCGTAAATATGGCATCTTTATAAATTAAATATTTTCACTTAAAAGTGGGATTCTTTTAGCCTACTTGGAGAAATGTGATACAATTTCAATGAACCATTTTATATTAACCCAAAATAATGTCTGTAAACATGGTGATACATCGCATGGAGATTCACATGTTTCCATCCATATGTCTCAACATATTTTGAAAGTACGTTTACTTTGCAGGTTGACCAAGCAATGTTTGAGATTAATGAACTGGATAAACGTATCCAGAGTAAAATCCACGTTCTCAAACCCGACGATTTACGGGCAAATTTTGAGAGGGTGCAGGCCAATGTGAGAGATGTCAAATCGGAGTTGGGTGTGCATCAGGAGATGGAGGAGGAGAGAAGACGCAAAGAACTGGAAAAAGAAATTGAGCAGCCTGTAATCATACGACGAAATGCTGGAAGTCTTCAAGCGGCCGCTCCTATCATGTATGTTTGTCATTGTCTAGAGGGTTTGATTCCAAGTATACGGTCTTGATGTACTCACTAAGGAGAATTTTAATAAGTTTGGAATGAACTATTAATTGATCAAAAGTTTGATGCATGCCTTCAAGATATCGTACCGTTAGGGTACAAATGTTTACTTAGACCTAAAAATCGATACCTTAACATACGTCTCCCCTCTAATGGAGCTACAACAACAGTTTTCACATTTTATGTTTGTTTATCAATTTTACTCAATCAGAAATATGAAGAAACGCATTTCTAAAAAAATCTTTCAGATCCACAAATAAGTTAGTTATTTTTTCGTGCAGACCCGATCTTTGTTTGGTGCAAATGAAGAGCATGTCTTGAAAGCTGGTCCCAAATATCACGAAAACTTAATATTTCTACTTTTACTCCTACATATGGAATCGGTTTTGCTTTATTGATTTTTATTTATAGTTTACGCTAATTGGGTTTCAAAAATTTTATTGGGGCTACGATGTACTATTTACTAATAAAATATACCGTTTTTTTCAATTATCAAGATTTACACCTGGGCACTTGAGTGAATTCATGTCCGTGGTAACCAATGCTAGTGAATCTCTCCATAAATTTGGACTACTAGCATGTAATATCACTATTTATTGATACCAAACGGAAGGCTCCATGGTAGTTATCATTTATTTATTTATTTTATATCAAATGGCAGGCGTTTTGATGGTTATCATTAGACCTTTAGCTGACCTCGGGCTTCACTGAGGGGAAGGAACATCAAAGTGAAAAAAAGTTGAGAGGGAGGGGGGGGGGAGAACAGAAGAGGGTTTCAAAGGCGAAGGTAGAAAAGGTAGAAAAAAGGTGAGGTGAGTACTGTGAAATTAGTCAAATATGACATGCAGTGGGGTGATGGTAGTTTGAAGTCAGAAGTCAACTTCCGGTAAATAGACTTTTTTGCCATATGGGTATACATTGCCCAGGGTGCACCACATGGAGGTAAGTCTATCAGGCACCCCATAATATCACCTAAACTTTTCCGGTTCCAACAACAGCAGATCACCAGCACTTGACTTGAGTAAGGAGGAGGTACAATGCGTCTACTCATACACACTCATACACCACTGAATGTGCAGCATTTCTGTTTTATTGGTGGAGAACGAACAAGATTTTATCATAGATCATCAGGTTTTATTAAAAGTAAAGTGTGCGAAGGCTTCTTTTCAAAAAAAAGACTGTGATAATGCCCAAGATAAGTCGAATGGCCACATTGAAGTTGGAATAAAAGTTTTCTCTATTCTATTGCGTTGCTTCGACCTTCCTGAAAATGATTCACATCAATCAAATCCAAAGAGGCCATTGAAAAGTTCACATAATTAGCAAGACCACAAGGCAATTCTTTGCAAACATGGCTGCAAATCGCCAATACAATCAAAATTATTCAAAAGCTAAATTGATTTAAGGAGAATAATTACCATATATGTCAGGTGTTTGTCAGGTTGTTTCACATTGTGAAAGTATTTGCTAACTTTGTGGGATCATTCTACTCCACTTCAAGTTTCCCTACTTTCAAGCGTCCCTCAGAGTGGCCAGTTCCAATATAACTTTTGCAGCAAACACCCCCCCCCCGGCAATTCAACGCTCATTTTGAGCAAAGGGATATCATCGACGAGTCTTTCTGATTGAAACTCGGATTTTGCCAGAACTGATCGTAATGGGTATGAAGCTCATGACCCATAGCCTCGTAGGGGGTGGGGGGAGTAGGGGAGGAGGGGGGGGGGGGGGGGGGGGGGGCAAGTTATTCGTTAGTGCCACAGGTATCAATTTCCATCTTTCTTTGTCCACTCATAATCTCTGCCTTCAATTTACGCCAAAATCATAATTAGTCATTCCTTGTCAAAAGTAGCTACCTTGTTCTATTACCTTAGCCTTAGAAATGGCTAGAATTAACATCTTTTTCTCTTTAGTGCCAACGGTAACGGAGATGCCCACAAAAATGGACTAGGCAACGGTAAAAGTGTAAGTTGGCGAAAGATATTTTAGTGTGTATTTGAACTGTTCACCTGCTCCATTGTCAAATGACCTTTAGATCATGAGGGATTCCTTGATTGACAACGGACACAGTGAAATCACTGAAGCCTTCCTAATGAAACTCAACAATATGACCTTCAAGGAGGTTAAATACCACATGGAATCCACAGAATGTAAGTCCTTAATCATCTCAATCCACACTAAAGACATACTCAAGGAGTTTCCCACCAAAGATGATGATTTGTAAGTCGGCGTTTGTGCTACCTGTGGAAAGCGGAATTAACAAATAAAGCATCTCACGCCGGTTTCAAATAAAAAATGGCATTCTTTGTTTCTGTTCCAATCGGAAGGATATGAAGGAGGTGCCCCTTTACATATCCGATTCATTTTGAGTATGGAAGTAGAGATGGAAAATCCGAGTCGGATAATTTTTCTTGCTCCAGTTCAACTCCCTGGAATAAGCCAAAATTTACCACTTTTTTACACATCTTGGTTAGCACAGTGATAATGGGAGCATATGTACCAGTTCGTTTTCTTCGTCTGTTAATACTTAAACAAGGAACAAAAATCTGTTTCTTTGTCGGGATAGTTAATTGGAATTTAGAAACCTCATTAATCCTCATAGAAGCCTAACTACCATGCTCAAAAGAATTGGCTGGGCTATTTCCAAGATGGCAGGGACACGGGAGATATCGTGTGGAAATGGATTAAGGTAAAGATGTTTGCGATTTGTGTGTAATCAGTACTAAGCTGCAAAAGTATTGATCGTTAATTGACTGTGAGGCGTCTGCGCGCACACATTCGGTTTGGCTCAATCCACTTTTGGCAGCACGTGAGCAATTTCCAGAATGATTTAACCCACCCAAATTTCTTCGATCAGCCTCAGTAGTGTTGTACACTCCACAAATTTGTCAAACTAACACCCGCTATCGCTTAAGCATTTTTCCTACCACCCCCTAGATTAAAGGTCAAAAGGACAGTTCGATGATATTACCTGAGACCCGATCTAGACTGAGTGACAACCAAAGTAGATTGTGTAGTCACTGAACTGTGGAGGGGGGGGGGGGGGGGGGAAAGAAGAGTGATTCACAGATGTAAAGTGGAAGATAATCATATAGGCAGAGAAAAGGTAAGATGAGTATTGTGAAGGGGGTTGAATATGATAAGCAGTCGGGCCATGGTTGTTTAAAGTCAGAAGTCAAATGCCGATTAATAGATTTTTTGCCGTATGAGTATACGTTTCCCAGGATGCACCACGTGAAGGTAAGTCTATCGCGCACCCTCCCCCCTTTTAAACGTATCTTGAACTTTAATTGAGTGGGGGTAGCCGACAAAAGATAAAATGCCTCAAATAAATCTGTCATTTCAATCAAAAGGAAATTTCTTCGTCAAGTTTTGTCACCATCGTTAAATTGAACGCCCATCAAATAGCGGAATAATCTGTTTACCATTAAAATTTGGCTATTTTGACTGTTTTATCTATTCCCCACATTTTAGCCGACCTTGAGAGGAGATGCTGTGAACGTGAACTAAATCGTCGATTCATCGCTTTGAGAGACTTCAAGGATATTAAGCGCTTAAGTACCTCGAGTCGCTTGAAATAAGAGTTTCCCAGTAAATCCTTCTCCCATCCACGTCTACCACCTCCCCCCCCCCCAACCAAACCCCACCCCCACCCCCCATCACCCCTACCTGGTGGCTGTGTTGCTATTGTTGTACATACAAATACTCGCGCTTCCTCTCTATACTGCGTTTTCTTCCCTCACCTCAACGATTGTGTTTTCGTGTGTTTATTTACCGTGCGTGTCATTTCGTCTTCCTTTTTTTTCATTTGTGTATGGTCTATTTTATGAATTTCAGAATAAGCACACTTCTAGGTAGATGGATTTTGACGGATTTTCAAAAGTTGTAGAAAAGATCATGTGTTCGGGAAGTGGAGTCACTTTAGTTTGGAATCTCCAGTATTCATCACAGCTAGCAGAGTACAAATAGAATGCTTTTGTATGAAGGAGGCCTATTATCATCGTAGCATGCCAGTTTTAATGGGTTCGATCACAGTCGGTACACGCCCAGCGATTAGAATTTGTAATCGCTCTGTGTAACTGGTGCTAAAGTAGGGGGGGGGGGGGGGGGGGGGGGGCGGGTAAGAGCTTTCAAAAATCGATGGAATGATGAGAAAAGACGTCTGAAAAAGTACTTTTTTACTAACTATCGGAATACAATTAATCTGTAGGCTCTAGTATCGGCAATTTAATTGCACAATTTAATTAAATTATTCCCAGTCATGATAAAGGCAGATGCTAATTAAACCGCTACGTGCATGCTTTAAAATCTATTGAATGTCTATTTATGAACCTGAAAACCGGGTCCACTTTATCCTGCTTTGTCTTTAACGGTCATTATTCTTCCCCCCAACCCCTCCTCACAGGTACCCCAGTTCGGTCCCCTCCTCCCTCTTGCTATAAATCTTCAAATTTATCAATAATGAATATCGTTACAATTCCATACGCGGGTAAACGTCAAAGTGCAAACACAAATGACTAATTGGAATAAATCCTGTCAATCAGAAATGTATTTTTTCCTCTGGAAACCAGTGGCTACGACATAATTACCTGTTGATAGGGTTACGAGGGCGAAGTAGAATCGAAGTTCAAAAGAAATTCATCCCGCGAAATATTTTGGCAAGGAACTGCTTAAGCTCTTTCGTCTCCGAACCAACTATTTTGGAAGTAGCTACCCAAACATAGGTCGAAAATCAACAAGCAAGCGGTTTCATGGCCTTTTAAACATCAAGGCTCAGCATTTATAATGCAAGTTAATGGAATTCAGTGGAAAATCTACACCACTAAATGCGAACTTGCTGCTTGCATTTATAAATTGCTACGATTAATAAAATTTTGACAAGCTATGCCCATCTAATGTTTAATTTCATTTTAATTTGCCTGTAAAGGGTGCAGATACATGCAGTAGGACTAGACGAAATCTGATTGGTTGGTGCTTTATGAAAGAAGTGACCACAGAAACATCAAAATGGCTACAGGTATCCATGCGCACATCTCCACTGTAGTCTTTTGTTTGCACAAAATGCATCACATTTGAAAAAGAACACCATTTAGGGGAGATTTTGAAGAGGCAACTAAATCGCTAGATATTTTAACTGTCATCAAAATTCAATGATGAGTGCTGATAAACACAAAAAATCTCAGTTCGGCTAAAATGGATTTGCAGATGATCTCCTAGGTCAGAAAACCGTTATTCATTGTCCTCTCACCATTGAGCTTAATTCAAGTCTGCATTATCAACTGACTTCCAAACTACAGTACCAATCCTTTGATAACATGGTGTGCCACGCTTTCAAATTGATAAGATGTCTCTACCTTATCTTACATTTAGGGCACTGCATATTTTTATTTATTGTCTGCTAAAACCAAACGGAGCAATGTTATGCCTTATTCAGACATTTCCCGGCCTTCCAAATTTTTTATTAGGAGGTGGGGGTGGGGCGGCTTGACGAAATAAGACCGACCATAGAGCACCAAGGGGCAGTTGGATGTTAAATCATCCTGAATTTCACTTCACTATTTGCGGCTCATTACTAGGACAATCTAGAAGGAGTATTTATTTATTTATTTATTTAAAATGGTAGACGTTTTAATAGCCACCATTAGCCCTGTAGCTGACTTTGGACTTCACAGAGAGGAGGAGGAGGAACATCAAAAGGACAAAATTCGAGATGGGGAGAATAGAATAATGATTCACAGATGTAAAAGAGACAGACAGACACAAAGGTGGAGAAAAGGTAAGATGAGTACTGTGAAAGAGGTCGAATATAACATACATTGGGGGTGATGGTAGTTTGAAGTCAAAAGTCAACTGCCAGTTGATAGACTTTTTGCCGTATGAGTATACGTTACCCAGAGTGCACCACGCGAAGGTAAGTCTATCCCACACCTCTATCTCGAAGGTGTAGAGGAATCTAATTGTTTGCTGTACCAAATTCAAGAGAGGTATTTAATCTTTACCTCGACTTCTAATTTTGGTAGTTAAGTAGGTGTGAGATGGTTTGAGGGAAGGTGTAGAAACCTAAAGAGAGTTATGACGAATACTCTCAGGCAGAAGGTTGATGTCCTCGGACTCGACTTAACTGCCAACTGCGCAATGTAAAATGCAGCGTTAAATAAAACTGGTTAAATTTGCTCATAACCATTTGTAATTAAAAAAAATACAATTTATTACATTTGTGGTGCTCTTCACATGACATCGGTAACTTCGAAAGCTGTATTAGCAACCACTCTAGGCCACTTCCCGATCGCACACATGTCACAACCTTTACCGCTGTGACCTCATTTGAGGTCAAGCAAACAAAGTTTAGCTACATCTTTGTATGGTGTCCTTCTCAGGATTTATGCGTGGCCTTATAAGGACACGCACAAAAGTCACCGTACCAGCCACCTAACAAGACGTCGTAAATGTCTCCCTTAAGGCATTTGCATCAGTTCAATTTAAGAAAATACATGTCCTTCCACGATGAAAAGATGACGAAGGTGGGTTTGGGGAGAATGTCAAGACCTATCCTATTGTGTTTCGAGTGCTGTTTTTTTCTGCATCTTACCTTGTGTAGTATGACACATCCATCCCCTCGAGCAAATTCCACCTTTAGTTCCAATCGGACCAATAGCAAAGCGTCCCTGAGATGGATTATCATCTATATGATTGACGTCTAATAAATTCCCGTCATGAATTAAGCATTTAAGTTAGCATCTACTTTTCTCATAGTCGAAGGCATTAAGTTAATTGAACACTTCTATTCCTACATGCTCTCCTGAGATTTTGAAGGAAAAAAACGCAGACCATATATATATATATATATATATGTCTTTGGACATTTTTCAACTTACCATGACATTACGAAACTGGCCCAGCTAATCAAACTCACTCCAACGAAAAGTTCGACACCAGTAGGCGGAATTAACGGCTTTAAAAGCAATCTAATCGCCAATAAAAGAGCGAATTCCAGTTGCATGGGATTTTGAGCAGTGACTAGGGGACTATGAACGAATAAAAAGGCACTTATCGACGCTGCCTTTTAGCGAAGAGAATACTGTATTGTTGGGGGTGTGCGATAGACTTACCTCCACGTAGTGCAACCTGGGCAGAGCATGCACATACGGCAAAAAAGTCTATTTATCGACAATTGGCTTCTAACTTCAAACTACCATCACCCCACTGTATGCCATATTCGACTTCCTTCAAACTACCATCACCCCACTGTATGCCATATTCGACTTCTTTCACAGTACTCACCTCACCTCTTTTCTACCTTTGTGTCTGTTTTTTTATATCTCTGAAACACTCTTCTGCCCCCCCCCCTCTCTGGACTTCTTTTTGCTTTGATGTTCCTTCCCCTCTGTGAAGTCCGAAGTCAGCTAAAGGGCTAATGATAACTATCAAAACGTCTGCCATTTGATATAAATAAATAAATACTGTATTATAGTACGTTAGATTAACGGTCCAAATATCATTAACTTCACAACTGTTGGAGAAGGTAATATCTAGTGCCCTTAATAGCATCTAATAAATCACTGTTCCTATAATAACCTGCACATTTAAAGAGTTTGTAGTAGATTATGTCCCAATGTGTTTCGACTAAACCTCAACTAATTTCCTCTGGGAAAATTTTCAAGTAGAAAAGACGTCTCTGAGATATCAAGGAAACAGGACGCATAGAGTGATTAGCAATTATTGCAACCCCTGGCTACATTGTTGCGACTATTGGCTGTCGTTTGGCTGAGAGATATCTATACTCACGACCGAACTATCAGTAACACTCTGCACTTTCCAGAATATTCCAAAGTGTATGAGATTACCTGGTTCGGCCGCGATGACACTGGTGCCCTCCAGGGAAGTTTTAGCAATGAAGTACTAGCACGAATTCACTTCACATTTTAATAAATAACCCCAAGGCGCAAACGGTGGCTGACTCTTAATCACATAAAATACCATTGTGAATCCAGGCAAAATGGGACATGCAACAATTTCTATTGTCGCCATAGAAACTGTGCAGTAGGGCCATGTATTCATGGTACTTGTTGGGGGCAATTTTTAAAAGGGCACGGCGTTTTCCACGGGGGAAGTAAACAAAATAGGGAAATAATAGAATGATTTTATTATAAACTTCTTCAACTAAATTTGTTTCTAATTTACTTAAATTTCAAGCAGAATTGAAACGAATATTTTATTGAGCGGACCTACCGAGTCCACACGAAAACTGTGGAAATTAAAACGGCGAATTTGTCATCACAGATCGAAAGATGAAGAAGCAATAGACAAGCCAGTTGCTTTGAGACAGAATTGACGGGCTTGAAGGTCATACGTGGTCCGTCGTGCCGATTTTTACTAGAAGATAGGACGGATGTAAAGGAAAAAAAAACTGGTGAAACGGATGATCACACTATTATAAAGCTCCGATTTTGTACGCTTTCTCTATTTCAACATTATTTCCCGTACTAATAAGCGTGTGAAGAGGGTGAGGGGGGGGGGGAGAGGGGGTGGGGTGAGAGGACGGAAAAGTAGAATGAACAAGACTAGAACAAAGCGTTTCTACATCACCCTTTTAGGGCCGCAAGATAGACTTTCCTCCACGTGGTGTAACCTGGGCAACGTATACTCATGCAGCAAAAATGTCTATAACCCGGAAGTTGACTTCTGACTTCAAACAACCATGACCCCACTGTATGTCACATTCCACCACTTCCACAGTACTCACAATACCTTCTTCTCTACCTTTATGCCTCTCTGTCCGTCTCTCTTACATCTGTGAATCACTTTTCTGTTCAACCCTCATGACATTTTTGTGACCGTGATGTTTCTCCCCTCTGTAAAGCTCGAAATCCACAAAAGGTCTAATGATTACTATCATAAAGCCTGCTATTTAATGTAAATAAATAAATATAGGCCTTTTTAATCAATTGTGCAAATTACACAAGAAATTTAGCTGAGTCACAGCAAAGCAGATTTGATAAGAAATCGATAAACACAATTCTATTGATGCGCTTAGGTCCCGTAAGTGGATGAAAAGTGGTGATAATGTTACCATTGTAGCTGACAACATGCTGACATCATATAAGGAGGTGGAAGAGGATCCAGAACCCTGTAGGCTACTCCAATTATCTCGATTTATGTACATTGCGGGAGGATGCTTTAAGAGTTTGAAATTTATTTATTTATATCAAATGGCAGGCGTTCTGATAGTTATCATTAGCCCTTTAGCTGACTTCGGACTTCACAGAGGGGAAGGAACATCAAAGTGGAGAAAAAAGTCGAGAGGGGGGAACAGAAGAGTGCTTCAAAGACGAAGGTAGAAAAAAGGTGAGGTGAGTACTGTAGAAGTAGTCGAATATGACATACAATGGGGTGATGGTAGTTTGAAGTCAGAAGTCAACTGCCAGGTAAAAGACTTTTTTGCCGTATGAGTATACGTTGCCCAGGGCGCACCACGTAGAGGTAAGTCTATCGCACACCCCTAAGAGTTTGACATCATTTTCTTAAAAATCTCTCCAAGGTTAGAGTGCAGTAACAAAACTGCTATCTTGGCGTCTTGTTTGGCCCTTAATCTTCAGAGTACCATTATGAATCTGCACCAATTCTTAAGATTGCATAGTCTAAAATCCGTCTCAATGATTGATTAAAATGCCTTTCGTATTTTTTTTCTAATTTTTAGTCATTTTAGTGTCCATGGTATCCTAAATCATTTTATTTCAAAATTGCCTCTTTTCTTCAACATATTTAGCCTATTCACGAAATCCGATATGGCCAAAACGACAGGCCGCGTAGCATTACAAAATAGCGCACTTTTTTTTAATCTGGAGAAGCAACTATGGATTCGTAGATTTCGTGTCCCAAAGTTTAAATGTCAAGTGTCTTGTCCTTAGAACTCCAGTAAACGCGTGTCTACTATGCTATTTGGGGCATGGTTTAGAGGTCAAAAATTTCCCACCTGCATTCATCGGTAGAGTAGGAATGACTGAAAACTTGTTTTTTTTTGTAAATGAAAAAATTTGTGCGAAAATATGAAAATTGATTATTTTCCCACGAAAAAATACATTAATTTGTAATACTGAATGGAATTTATTAAAAAAAGTCGACTTAATGTAGTTCTTATGACTCGAAAAAAGTTGTTTTTTTTCCAGGATGAAATTTTACTTTAGAAAGAAGTGTCTGCTGAAGTTGACTTGACGTGATGTCTTTGAAATGCCCTTATTATATCATTGATTGAAATATTCACATGAATTCGATTTATTCCTATATCAATTCTTAGAGGTCATGCGACTTCTTACACAGGAGTAAACACGATGAACTAAAGGCTCGAACCATTGGACTTCGCCAGGCTTCAACGGGAGAGTGGTGTATTTGGGAGTTTTTCTCACTAGTATCAGCCAAGCATTGGAATAGAGCTACAGTGAAATGAATGACAAGAAGAACGCATTAAATGCAGTCATGGACTTATGGTGTCATTTGAGTGAAGGTTTACAGGAGGATTTTAAGCACATTATCAGGGAATTACAAATTAGTTAGTAGAAGGTGCTCGTTAAGGAGCCAATAGAAATCTATTACGCATTGATAGCGAAGATTAAGTGGCGGAAGTAGAGGTTTGGGCACGAGACAGAACGCACATGACTAATTACATTTATAAGGCTGGAGCAAATCAAGTGACATGTGAAAATGTACTTATTTATATTAAATTACAGGTTTTATGATCGTTATCACAAGCCCTTTAGTCGACTTCAAGCCTCACAGCGGGAGGGAGGGGGTGACAACAAACTCACGAAAATTCGAGAGGGAAGGGGAACAGATGAGTGCTTCACAGTTACAAGAGAGACAGACACAAAGGTAGAGGAAGGGGTAGGGTGAGTACTGTAGAATTGGTGGAATATGACATACAGTGGGTTCATGGTAGTTTGAAGACAGAAGTTAATAGACTTTTTGCCGTATGAGTACACCTTGCCCATGGTGCACCACATGTATGCAAGTCTATCACACACCCCGTGTCACGTGAAAATAGAGCCCAAAATGAATGGAACCACTTTAAATGGTCTGAGTAGAATTGGAATCCATTAGAGAAAGTTCATTTATCCAAACGTAAATGACACAGGTCAAGAGTCGTTGGAGGGGGGGGGGGGCTCATTTTGTACATCTCGATAGAGTTCTTGAGTTCGCGGATGCGGACTGAATTTTCCTCTGACAGAATAAAACATAAGTATGCGATTAACTACTGCAACCACTCTGATTCTATGTGGAGTTCATAATTAGAAACCGCTCTGCTACGCCAAGGCGCCCCTAAACATGTCTCAAAGATATTTATAAGAGGTCAGTTCATCAAAGACGAGTAATTGAATGTGTATTACGAGATCGATGAGCAATGGACTCGAAAAGCAGGCGTTGTGAGCAGGGTTGGGGAGGGTGTGGATAATCCAGAGGGCTGGATTGCCGATAATCGTCTTGGCTCTTGGGTGTACCAATCGCAGCTTCGCTCGACTAAAATTAAGCGCACACGCTTGCACACGACGCGAACAAAAGTGGAGGGCGAAATGGGAGATTAGTAAGACTGCTAGCCGGACCAGACTGTGTAGTCATCGATCGCAATCGCTTGTGATGGAGATAGTCAAATAGCCCCCACACCCACCCCACCCCACCCCCACCCCCCCCCCTTAATTGGTAATCTTTACGCCTG